>WOGR01000027.1:0-29151 GCA_015342045.1 Leptinotarsa lineolata | reverse complement strand
CAAGTAGAACATATAGTTTTGTATCATTATTTACAGAAAGACGACCTGATTTGCGTGCATTTTCAACTGTACCAGTTTCTCGAAATTTCTTTTCAATCTTATTTACTGCTGACTACGTTATGCGTCTTTCTGGATATTTTTCATTCAATAAGTTACACACTTCCATCTTAGTTCGCGATCTGTCTCCATAGCCAATCATCATAAGTATTTCAATTTTTTGCTTCACACTTAAATTCATTACTACTTCAAATTAATTAGAATCAATACTACAGAAAATTCACGAATTAATGCAATAACTACTGTCCTATTTAACAGTTACTGAACGTCAATCGAAATGATGACATTTCACAATAAAAAAAAAACTAGCCGCTTAGTTTTTTGAAATTGATACGAAATACTTGTTAGCACGGTTACTGTCAACTACAGCAAGGACTACAGTTCGAACATTCAAAATGAAGTCATGTAATTATTACTGGATTACTTTTCCATTGTTTACCTCATCATTATAAAAAAATATAAAATAATTAATTTATTTCTACTTTTACTGATTATCAATAAAATTTATTTTTTGAGCGCACATTTTTCAAATTCTATCCGTGAGGCCCCAAGTATCGTACCCTTTCGAAATTAGCTCGTTACGGATTATCTAAAACTGATACCAAATATAGGGTGTTGCATTCAGAAAAATTACCGATGACGTCATCACATTGATATGGATCACCCTGTATAATGAAATTCCATTGTAGAATGTAGAAAATAAAAATTGGAAATCGACGTGTTTCAGGTTTTTCTAAAGCGAACTTTGGTTTTGGAAATATCGAATTTATTTCATACTTTGCGGACACAATGTATGATGGAATTAGCTTTTAGTAAAGCTCGATCTTAGTTATATGAAACTTCTTCTCTGAGATGAAGGCCACAGGAAGGGACATAATTTACAAGGAAAATTTGTGTGCGAAAAGATTGAGTTTGCCAATTGTCACAGTACCAATAATCAAACTAATTAATTTTATAAAGTCGCTCGCGTTAAATCACCCTGACTTTAAAGAACTCCTAAAAGATTTAGAAACTGAATATGACGACGTAGTTTTTAATACAAAAGTACGTTAGTAGAGGTGCAATGATTGAAAGAGTATATAACTCAGAAAGCGAAATACAATTGTTCTTGGATGTGACTTTCCTAATTTTGGTAATAAAAAATGAATAAGTGATTTTAGGTTTCTTATTGACATGACTCAGCTTCTCAGCAACTCCAAGGCAAAGGACAGTTCATTCGCAATTTTTATGATAAAATTCAGGGTGTTGAGCGCAAATTAAAATTTTGCATTTTTTGCAGAACAACATGTCTCACTTTCTACATTTAGGAAAAGGAAACTACTCCTCAAAAATACGCACAATATATAGACATTTTAATCGACGAATTTCAATTTCGACCCCAAATGTTCAAAGCTGAGAAGACGGTGGTTTCCATGAGAATGTTTTCCATGCCATTTAATACCGATGTGAATACAGTTCCCGAAGACTTTCAAATGAAAGTGATTGACATGCAGAATAATAACAATTGAAAAAATGTATTTTTCTCGGTAAACATCAAAAATTTTTATGAATCTCATGCGAGCACTGAGAAATTTCCGCTTTTCACAAAAAATGTAAAGCAAATGATGTTCCACTTCGGAAGTACGTATGTTTGTGAACAATTATTTTCAACCATGAAATAAATCAGAAAGGACCACCGATGAAGACGGAGTGATGAAGATAAGACAGCTCTGTACGTGTAGCTACCTTATCAATTCCAGCTGACATTGATAAGCTTATATCTAAAACATAGTGCCAAATTTCTCACTAAAAATTCCTAGTGAATTCGTTTTCCTGTTCTTTTCATGTTTGTTTTTTTTTGTATGAAAATTTGTATATGAAATCTTCATTTTATATTTTTACTCTAATATCTATTATAAATGAAGTTTTTGTGAATTATTAATGAGTGATACTTTGTGTGAGGCCCGCAAGAATTCAAAATTTAAATCAGCCCGTTGATTGAAAAAGTTGTTCACTCCTGATCTACAACAAGAACATCAGGGTTTTTCTTGCATGAAATGAATGTGTGACATTTTGTATCAGTTCTGTTTGGAAACAAATCGATATCAAACATGCAGAAATTATAAATGAACTGGCGAAAACTATTGGAAAAAATTCCTTTTCCATCTGTGTCTACTATATCTTTGAACTTGAGATATTACTAAAAATGATTAATCTTCCTGACTAACACCAAAGACATATCTACTTTGCCAGTTACCCAGTTCAGATTAGGTCTAATGTCAGAGTAGGGAATGGTTTGAGTTTGGGATAACTTTGTCATTCCTGTTTTATGAAGCATTTGTATAAAGGAAAGCGTGTTGTGGTTTTGAAAACTTTTCATTTCAAAATCTAATGGTGGGACTTATATTTGGGTATGTACCAAATGCCTTCAAATTTGTTTAAATACGCAATGGCAGTGATTTCATCTATTCTAAAAAGGATTTCACAATCTGGGATTTCCATCAAAACAGTTCGAATGCAGAGAATAACTCTTGGTTGATATGCCACTTCTTACAGTTCTTCTCAATTTTTCGTTTACTTTGTCATACATGCGGAGTCTCTGGAAATAATTTGGAAGCCATGTTTATATTTACCCGTTTCAAGACTTTCACATACTGCATTGATGGGCAGGACGCTGTCAGCTACCCGACAAATTGGACAATATCTCTAATTGAGCAGGCCTGTTCTCCTTACAACCCAGAATTTATGTATATGCGAATATTTCTCACCAAGGTTTAGGCAGAATTTTACAGAGTCAAATATGAATACAGAAATTTTCAATTATGTGAGGGTATCATTCGAAACTTTTCCCAGTTGATTTTCTGATAATTCTTTATCTTGCATTTTGAGCATTGATCATAATTTTCTCCAAAACCAATGGCTCTATCGATGTCAAAAAAATCATCATGCTGAATATAAACCGAAGGTAATTTAAATATTTTCTACTTGTTTCACCAATTTTCATCAAATATTATGCCTCTTTTAGGACTATGGGTGCGAGAAGATAGTTCGAAGAAATTAATTCAGAAGCTGTTCTTCCGAATTTCATTTTGAAATTTTGTGTGGCTATTTTTTTCTGTTTGACTTCGGAGCCATAATCCAGGCAGGAAATAATTGAGCCTCATGGGTTTTACAAATGTCAGTTGCGCTAATTTCTGAAAGATGGTCAATTTGTGATTGTATATATCCCCAGTTAGCTAATATCTGGTTCTTGGAACAACACTGTGAACCCTCGAATGAAAACTATTCAGTTATGCTTAAATCCATGATAAAATTATGATATCTGAAGTTCAATGAATTGATGGGAAAATGAGAATTGAAACTTTCTATGATAATAAACTATATTATATTGAATTCGTTTGAAAATGGAATTAACGTTAGTTACGAATACAAGTCCTATAAAAACATTGAAAGTGTCAATTTCCATTTTTCATACCTGAAGTTATTTGTTTCTTCTGAAAAATACCCTCGTTCAGCATGCCTGCTTCGAAACTTACCATTGGTGTTAATATCTCCTTGATTTTTTCGACAATTTTTTTCCTAAGCTTCCTTGTAATGAACCAACCGCCGGTCTTTCAGTCTACTCATGAGTGGGCCTGAGTGGGCCTCTTAGGTTTAAAGAACTGGACATATATGTACTATTTTTGCTGAGGATCGTTGCCATCTGGCAGCCTTGATCTGGCTTGAAGTTTTCATTTGGATCACTTTAAAATGTAGAGTTGTCATTAGCCAGACCGCATCACTCAAAGCATTCATCACCAGTAGATCTTTTTTTAAATACAGGGTAAACCTTAAGACGATCTAAGAGCGGTACCTGGGCAAAAGTAGTGATTCATAATGTATTTGAATCGCTGGAGAATAAATTCATTGGGAAAAACGTTCACAGGAAGTTTATTCCACATCAACGCAGTTCTCCAAATGAGAGAGTTTTCAAACAGTGGAGTTCGAAGTGTTCCGAGTTGAACTTCAAAACAATGAGCAGCCAGAGTCCGTCGCGTATTCCTGAGACAAATTTCCAACCTTTCTTCGATGTTCCAGACTATCAAGGTTGCAACTGATGTTTGCGTCTCCAATCAGGTGGATGGCTCTTTTCTGTATGGAATCCTGCAGCTTCAGGATGTACTTAGAGGCGGAGCTCTATGAGAATAATACTCCGAAGAAGGTCTGATCTGAGCTTTATGAAGTATCAAAAGTTGCTGAGTTGTGTAAATTTTTCTGGTTCGGAACATTGTTCCAAGCTTCTGAGAAGCAGCCTTTGCAATTCCAGCAACATGATTGTGCCAAGACATATTAGTGTCCATTTTAACCTCCAACAAACTTATTGAAGCAGAAAGCAAAACTGTCTGCTCTGACATTATTATATATGGTTCAGAGACATTCATCTTTTTGAAGAAAACCGATGTCTGGGTTTCCGTGGCTTGGAATTGAACCTGGTTACTTCCACCCAAATCCGAAATTACTTCTAAATCCTCATTAAGATATGCAACCTCCTGCTGCTAGTGAAGATATCCATCCGCAACCGATGTCTTGGTATTCAAATGGAATGACGAGACAAGTATACTGTCGTCAGCAAAGCAATATATTGGATTCTTCGTTTCCAATAAGTCGTTGATATAAAATGAAGAGAGGGTTGGAAACAATACGGATCCCTGGGGAACACCAACGTTGATAGTGAAAGTGAGAGATATCCATCGACGGCCACTTGCAGGTAACGGTTTTTCAGGAAACTAGAGAGTTATATACAAAAATGAAAAGAAAAAACACCTTTCTTGTAAGACAGACTGAAAAGTCGTCAAAATAATGGTGCGAGTTCATTTGCGCAATTTTTAAGTACGATGACAGGCACTCCATCAGGACCAGACTCCTTGTTGATATAGAGCTGTTTCAGAATTCTCCTGACTAGAAGTTGTCGAAAAGTTATTTCCAGCATTGTGGATTCTAGTATGGGAATAGTGGGTGGTGCCTTCCCCAGAAAATCGACTGTGGAATGGGACGCAAATTGTTCAGCTAGTAGATTTCCTTTTCCTATGGCTGTTGTTGCAATTGAAGTATCCGCTTGTGTTTGTGGTGGAATTGTGGATTTTGTGAAATTTTGATTAATAGCTTAAGTTACCGACCAGAAGGATCTAGACCCGTTGGGATTGGCAAGCAGTTTATCCCTGATTCTCTGATTGTGAAATTCTTTGCTTTCATTCATCCTAAGTTTGCAGCTGTTGCGATCATTGACGAACCTTGTTCGGTTTACGGTACTGGGATTTTTGCTCCACTGCCGTTAGGCGAGATTTTTGGAGGCGACAGCTTTCTCGCAATTTTTGTTGAACCAAGGTTTGCCGTTAGAGATTTGTTTCATTGAGAAAGGAATGTATGCCTCCATGAATGACAGAATAACTTCCGTGACTCCAGAAGCACGAGTTGATGGATCTTCAGATCTGAAACAAACATCTAGCCAAGGAAAATTTCGAAAATGGTCTTGAAGATTCTCCTACTCAGCAAATCTGCAATGCCAAACTTTGCGCGGCTTAGGTTGTTCCCCTTATATTTATCGGTTAATCACTCAACACTGAAATGAGTTTATAGTCCAAAGATCCCAATGGAGACGTTACGGTGACTGTGTAAATTTCTGGATTGGTTGTTAGATATAGATCCAGAAGACTAGCATATTCTCCATCAGGGTAGGAATCCTTGTTGGTTCATTTATGATCTGGAATAGTCCGCTGCTTATTGCAGAAGCCCTTGCTCGTCGTTGATATTCGAAAATTTGAGTCATTCGATATTGTTGACATTGAAGTCACCGAATATGGAAATTTCTACACTGGGACACTGGGCTGTTGATTTTCAGAAAGTCAATGGTGTTCGCAAGTGAAGAGAATAGTTCCTTATATTGTGTATGGCTTGGTGGTTGATGAACGCAGCATATGAAAATAGTGATCTTGTGTGGTATTATTTTGAACCACATAACATCAGGGGTTCAAGCAAGTTGACAGGAGAGATCGCTTCTGATAAAAAGAGATATTCCAAAGTTACGTTCGAATCGGGAGTGGAAATCATAGGCGGGATATAGAGGAGAATTGACGGAGTTTGTTGAAGCACTGACTTTGGTTCATGTGAGTGCAAGAATATGAGGACTATTTGTTTGCAGATATTGGTGCACTGAGTTTATATTTGAGTTGAGCCCTCTGATGTTGCCGAAATTGAATTTTGAGTCGCTAATGGGTCTCTTAGCAACTGCGGGTACCATGCTATTTCCCTGTGGACAGTTGTTAGGAGGACCCTGCTGACTGACGGGAATAGTGGTTTTCAAATAACTTCTGCAGGATGATGCCATTGAATCAGCCCCCACCCAGAGATCCGTTTGGGGAGTTATTTTCCTCCGGAGTATTTTGACCCCAGGTGCGCCATTATGCAATTTCTCTTTATATTCCCACCCTTGAAACCGGAAACAGCGGCACAGCAACAAAACGTTAGCCCGAAAGCAATTTCACGCTGACTATGCCGTTTTTATAGAAGAGTAAGCAAAAAATTAGTTGAATAGTTGGAATAAAAAGTCCCTATAGCTATTAATTATAATCTTGGAGGTTTCAATAAAATTGGTCGTACGTTAAATTCTTTGAGAGTCTCTAAGATACGAGGTGAAATTATTCATTTATTCATCTATTTGTTTTCTGTCCCATTGAAAGTTGTCCCCCTCAGATATGAAACACATGTGTGCCACCATTATTTCCAATCCTTAAAAAAATTCTGATATGCACTTTTTGGTATGCTAGAGTCAAACTTTTAATCGACATCTTCTGAAATTTCTGTAAAAAATTATCTATTTCAGTCCATAAGTTGAATATCCACACTTTTTTTTATTTCAGAATAACCGCATCAACCTCGAGGGTTATTAGCGGAGGTACAAACGATTAAAATACAGGTGGGATTGAAAAAAAAATGAAAACAATTAAATTTTGTCTCGAAAATTGATGTCTTTTAGAAAATGAATAAGATTTTCAATATTCTTCAGCTCTAATGCTCGACCAATCACTAGATAACTTTGACTGACATCTGTTCTCTTCATAACCCGGGCACTCGTTGACGATGTGTTTAACACTATTTATCTGATCGCAATAGATGCATTTTGCAGGATCTTCTGGAAATAACCCATTTATATTTCATTGTAAGATAAATGTTGTTATAGAACTAGACAATATGAGATGCTCAGTAAGAATCTTGAGAGAGATCGCTTTCGTATTCGGAGACAGAGTGTTGGGGTTGGTTTCAAGTTCTTCGTTCAACTGTTTCAGTATTTTTTCACTTATTTTAGTAATTCTAGTTTTTATGCTGCGTTCTGTTAGAGTTGGGTATAGGATTCCGATAAGTGCATGAACGTTATCAGTGTAATCCTGGGCAACGCTGAGAGGGTCTGTTGATCCGGATGAATTTTTCAAAAAAACTAGAAATCTGGTGGAAATCCATTGAGAAAGTTGGAGATTCTTCCTCAAATAGTTTTCCTGCAGGTTCAATGAGGCGGTTAATAGACTGAGGAACTTGTTCACATTACTTAGGTTTCTTGGTAGTCTGAGTGTTAGGTTTAGCAAAAGAAGGCTCAGCTGTTGGATTTTGCTCAGTACTTTGAGTGAAAGGAGGGCTGTCGATTTCTGATGAAGGACGTTGAGAATGGATTTCAATTGAAATATGTGGTACCTGATGGGACGCGTTGTTTGATAGGGGTTGGTTTCCAGTGGATTCTTCTACGACATTATTAGGAATTCCAGTAGCATTATCTTGACAGGAAGCAGCTACGTGGCCATTTTTTTGCACTTGAAGCAAGTCAGCTGGTCTTCAGACAAAAAAATGCGATAGGGAGTGTCTTCAAATGATATAATTATTATCCTGTATATAGACCTGCCTACAAAAGCTTCATATATGGCTAAATTCGGGTTGTGCTATGCCAATTCTGAGAAAAGTGATGGGGGATACTAGGGTCAAGCCAAGGTTCTTGAGATTGTTTTCGAAGACATTATGGGGGATAGATGGACTCACGTTGGGAAGGATTAATCGGGTAGAAGGTGTGATAAGTCGTATCTAAGACGTATAGTAAGACGCATCTGGTGAATTTGGATCATTCATATTGATTTAACTTACTAATACTACGGGGGCTTATTTGAAGTATTGAGCATACCTTCACCTGAATACTGTCCTGTCCAATATAGCAGTAGAGTAATTCCCACCGAAAGTAACAAAAGTATCACTTCGTATCACTCCGATTGATAAAGAGAAAGAAAGGAAGAGAAACAGTTTAGCGAACCAAAAAACTAAGACTTTTTGCAGGTAGATATAAATAAATGTTCTGGATGTAACCGTACTCGACAGCTGCTCGCATTCGAATACACACACTGTTCATAGAAAATTAACGGTCTAATAATTAAAGATTTCCTCTACACCTTCGATCAAAAAAATCTTGGACGAACATTGGCGCATTCACCAAATTTGAATAGTATTATCGCCCCTTCGAATATTTTCACCATTATTGCATAAAACAAAAGCATTTCAGTTAAAAAGTGACCTCCTTCGTTACATAAACAAACAACTCTCGGCTGCAAAATTTCATTGGAACATAAACCCGTCCACAGAAGAATAATCTGCAATATCAAACAAACAAGTGAAACTCAAGAAAGACATCAGACATGTTCATTGTTAGAATAATAGATTAACTGTTTTCAGCGTTTTACGCGGAAGTTTATGACTTTCCGAGATCAACAAACCTCTCATGTTATCCTCGAACTAGAATTTAATGAAGAATCACCGAATCACATGCAGGATTCTTTCTCTCATTCATTGCTTTATGGTTGTAAAATATTTGCTCGGAGATATATCATGGGATCGCGACGTGGAAGTTATATTTAGGGTCCTCTATAAATTACATCAACGACAACCCAGTGGAGAGACATGAAATGTGAACAATGCATGAATAAATGGGTTTTTCGAGTTATTATGAAGGCAAACGAGGGATGGTGTAAACTGGGTTTCCCGATTTTGATTTTGAAAAGTTTGTTCGTTTCTGCGATCATGAACGAGTGATGGAAAAATTGCTGGACAGCTTGGCGAATCTAGCTGTGACTCTGAGATGCGCGAACGATAAAGAGAGACTGTAATTGACCATTTCCTAGTTTTATAAGGAAGTATAACTGGGAAAAGAATTTGGCTTGAATAAATTCGGCAAGTTTCGACAACTACACATACACTGTGTCCGTAAAGTATGGAACAAATTCATTTTTAGCTAAACAGGTCATTTTAAGAAATAATCCACAACCGATAATTCATAACGAACGAACTCGAGAATGAAAGTTATTCTGGACCCGATGAAATTCCAATATTCTTGATCAGAAAAAGTTTGCAATACATCATTTTTTCTTCGACTCACTTAGTCAATCTGTCCTTTGGTACAGGAGTGTTTCCCGAAAAATTGAAGATCGGAAAATTTGAAAATATATTAAGCAAACACACCTGAAATGAAATTATGGTGAAATAAAATACAGGTGATGGAAAAATTGAAGAATTTTAATGAAAAAGAAATCAATGCAATCAAAAATTAAGCGATTTCATGTCACGTTACTTCACGACGTTTCCATTGTTAGTATTCACAATCGTCTTCGGATCATCACTTATAGCCCCTTGATATCGTAGTTTATGGGCCATTCAAAAATTATATGAACAGAGCACAAACTTCTTGGATGGCCAATAACCCGGGAAAAGTAATGTCTATATATGACCTCCCTGGAATTGTTGAAGAATCGCTACCGTTGGCTTCAAATCCTACGAATATAATGAACGCTTTTCAAAAGTCTGGTATCTGGCCGTTTCATTTTCAACTTAATTGATTTTAGTCCATTTGCAAGGCATGTGATTAGGATGTAACCCCCTGTATTGATTTACATTGATTGACTTGTAATATGCCATTTATTTAATACAATAAAGATAGATAGATAGATAGATAGATATTTATTCTCAAAAAAAGAAAAACATAGACATCATTTATACATTCGTTAAATGTTTGAATAAATATACAACAAAAATATTTATATAATTACATTAATATTGTAGATTATTTTTTGATTAAACAACATATACACACAATGCATTAGGCTTGACTGCAGATATAGTTCTTTTATTCTCCTATTTTCTCCCTATTCTACTCCTACTGTTTTTATTTTATTTAACAATTTTCAACAATTTTAAAGTATTGAAATGGTGCTAGAAATCAGATGATTTGATAATAATTTTTTGAAAGATTTATATCTTACTTTTCTTTTCAGATCCTGCGGGATATTATATATTCTTTGACCCACGTATAAGAAGTTACGTTGACCTATAGTTTTTTGGATTTTGGGTAGTACAACGTTTTCATATGTTTTGAATTGTGTCTGGTAGGTGTGCATAATTTCATTTTGTATAAGGTTATGTTTGACAATTTGAGTAAGCGCAGTTTCATAAAACATGTTTCTTATATTGAAATATTGAAATTGCTTGAATAAATTTTCGGAAGAGAAGCGAATATTTTTTTGGTAAGTTATTTTTATTATTCGTTTTTGTGCTATCCCAAGTGGTTTCAAGGTGTTTTCATATGTTTCCCCCCCAACCTACTATGCCGTAGCATAATAGTGATTGGACAAGGGCGTAGTATATACTTGTCATAGTCTCTTTGCAGGTGATTCTTAAAATCTGTCTAAACATGTACATCAGAGATCTAATTTTTTTTGTTAGGAGTTGAATGTGATAATCTCATCTCAAATGACTGTCTACTGTTATTCCTAGATAATTAGTGTGGTCAGTGCTTCGAAAGGAAAGATTTATATAAATTGTTTTGTTTTTTGGCAGCCCAGTTTTATTGCTTGAGAAGGGAACATGGGTAGTTTTTTCCAAATTCATGGTTAGCAAATTTGTGTCAAACCATTCTACCATATATTGCGTACCTCTGGCTATGTTTTGTTCAATTTCTTCCCAATCTTCACCTTCGACGTAAAGTACAGTATCATCCGCAAAAGAAAGTATTGTTCTATCACCATCTGATCCAATCAATAGATCATTAAAGTATATTAGGAATAATATGGGCCCCAGGACTATTCCTTATTGGATTCCATAATCAATATTTCTTTAACTACTCTGTATAGTACTGATTATGACTATTTGTATTCGTTTACATAGGTAGCTGTTCAAAAGTGACAATGATGGTCCGCGAATTCCAATACTTTCCAATTTTAACAAAAGCCTTTGATGACTTATGGTGTCAAAAGCTTTTGCCAAGTCTATAAATACTCCAGCACACGCACGACTCGAATCTAAACTATTATAGATTTTCTGAGTAAGCACTGCTATTGCATCATTTGTCGATCGATTTTGTTGAAGCCCATACAATGAAAAGAAAGGGTGCAATCAGCTTTCGACTATATATGTGCTGGTCTTTCACATATAGGTTCAAAATAATATGCTTTATTTCCACCCATTCAACAAATCAGTTGCCCTATTTTTCTTTCCGGCCAATTCTTTGAAATAGACATCAAATTCTCATTAGGAAGAGATTACTCTCAGGGATTTTACTTCAGACTGTCTTGTGGACATTTTGTCATATAAACAAAATACCTTCGTAATAATGCCTTCATAGTATATCAGAAGGAATCTGATAGGTGAAGAAATGTTCAAATTAAACTTTTTCCATTTATTGGTGTTCAAATAAGTTGATAATTGTGTGTAAATGACTTTCTCAACACCTTTTTTATTTCTTAACCTTGAAGTTTCCTACATAATCGGGTATTGGTAAATATTCAACTCGAAATAATACCATATGATTATTTGGGCTTTGATAACCTTTTCTAGTCAATAATACATAATATGATAGCTGAATTCAGATTATCCCATTCCTTAAGGCAATTAACGCATTATTGCAGTGAAGAATAGCTACTTTTTGACATGTTTCTGTCTATAATAGTTTATAGAACTTTAAAGAAAGTCATCAGTGATATTTGCCTTGTTTTTTACCAACTTCACCACTGAAGACTCAGTTGATAGTTTGAGGTTCAATATTTAAGGAAAATACTACCACATCCTTTTTATATGAAGTCGATTCTCCTCCACACTTGAAATACATGTCCTAAGTTGTCAGTTGGGTTAGAGTTATATTTACTGCAACACTATATCGTCCTTCATCAAAGATAAAAATGGAACCTCTGGTATAGAATGAATTCAAAACGATTATATTTCCCAAACACCCGAACTGCGATAGTCTTCTCGACGGGCGTTTCACCAACCAAGCTAGCCTCTATGGGAAATGAAAGAAAAAATTCCTGTATCTTGAATAGTGATTCAAGTTATCTTTCAAATATTCACCAATTTCTGTTATTAGAACAAAAGGGGTTGATTTCCATTTCTGGAATTTTCTATCCTAAATCGTTTCTAACATTAAAATATGGCTTTTGTCCTACCAACGAGGTAGTATGTTCAAAAACATATCAAAAGGCATCTTGTGCAGATATATTTTTCTTGAGAATGAATTGATTCGAGTGATTTTGTTCATTCAGAAAGCCGTCCTTTCATTACTTCAAGCCAGATTGGAAATGTTTCATAAAGTAAATAATTTTCAGATTTTTCTTTGGGTCTTCACTTGCCAAATACGTTAATAAAAAACGTATTGAATGCTTTCTACAATTTTTCTGTTCAAAATAATGATGACTTTTGATGAAATTCACTCAAACAATAATATGTTCATAGCTATTGATTTTGATATTCGGATAAATAATTGCATTTCTACCTGAAATATTACACAAAATCTTCAAAGTGATTCGCTACGTGGAATAAAACCAACGCAATTGCAACCTTTCTTCATCAAGCGTATCCGGCTAGAACTTATTTCGTCGCGCGATAGTTTCGATTTCGCGATAACTGTGGAAATATTGATTCTAATTTTATGGTGGCAATTATAATGTGCATGAAATTCTCAATATGATGAGGATCAATACTATCAGTCCAAATAGGTTTCTAATTACCAGATAATATGATATTATGATTGACATTGGAATAAGTGAAAATCCAAACTGAATAATGCAATATGCTGGCAGAGGTGGTGTCGGTTCTGTTAGAGGTTTCAATAACGCTTATTTAAATTACTACGAGAAAGATTCGGAGCTTAAAGCTAAGCGTCTATACCCATATATTACCAGCATAAAAAACTCTGGACTGTATAATGAAGCCAAAAGTGACTTGAAGAAGATTCTTCTATCAAATTTTCAATATGTGTCTTTGAAGATAGAAGACCTGATTAAACATACCCAAGCAATTATACAAAGATTAAAGGATAAGTGGGAAAAAATTTCGTTTTGAGGACACGATAGAAGATCATTCCATCATTTCATCACCAAATATCAATCAGGTAATCATCCAGCTCTTGGTGATTTTTATTACTCACTTGGGAGCTATCTGACTTGACCATTTCATCCACGTCTTCCACACTTCAGCCTCTTGGGCCTATTGCGTTTATTCTCCCCTCTTTTCATGACACCCAATCCATCAGTCTCGTTCCCTGTACTAATTCGTACAGGTTCCGTGTTGGATGTTCGTCATATTCTTCTGGACATAATTTTATACGTCCATATATTACTTGCCTCCTGTGATTCAGTGCCTCATATTCGCATAAAATGTATAGTGCTGTCTCTATCTCTTCATTGCATAATCTACAGCTGAGGTATCCGTTGTACAGCCCCATTTTGTTCAGGTTTTTTCTGAGCGGACAGTGACCGGTTAGTAGCCCTGTGATTATGCTAAGGCGATTCCTACTGTATTGAAGTACTTCTTCGGTTCTTTTCTTGGACGGTTCCCTAATGAAGGTTTTACTGTATTGGTTGTCAGGTACTTTTACCCAGTACTCTGTATGCTTCTTATTGGTCCAGGTCCTAATCTGGTTCCGTACCAATGATTTTGTTACTCCCAGAGCTGGTTCAGGACCCATAAGTGAAGTTGATCCGTGTCTTGCACATTTATCAGTTTTATCATCACCTGTGATTCCTGAATGCCCTGGCACACTTTACGAAGTTAATTTTTTCCTGTTTGCAAGTTCATTCAGTTCTTCACGGCATTCCCAGACCAGTCTCGATATCACATTCGGGTTTGTCGGAGCCCCAAGTGCGCTCTTATTGTTTGTTGAAACATCGATTCGCTCATTTCGTTGGATCTCAATTCAATAGGCATTGCACACTGCGAGATCGCATACACTTCCGCCTGAAAGATGGATGTATATAAACCTAGCGTATACCTTTAGTGTAAATTTCTATCTGCTCGGTATATTTTAGCCCCCGTTCCATATTTGGTTTTCGACCCATCTGTATACCAGGTGTTCCATCCAAACATGTTCTCGGGATGACTACTGGTCGTCCACTCTTCACCGCTTAAGATTTTGGTCGTGAAGTTTGTGTTAAAGGTGTACTTCGGTGTCATGTGATCCGTACACGTGATCAATATGTGCTCCTCCACATATTCCAAAATTTCTGTCTCGTCCGATCCTTCATAGCTCGGTAAATTTCCCATCCTAGCCTCCTCCATTATCACAAAGTGGAAGTATATTCAGAAGAATCTCCAATGCAACTGTTGAGGTAGTTCTAATTGATCCGTTATTTCCAAACAGGCAAGTCTTTGCACCCTGAATAATTTGTTAATAGCGGTCGCCTGCTTCAGCTTTGGCCATCATACCACCATTGTGTATAGCCCATATTTTTTCATAGCTGCGTCTGGCCAGCATGGCACAAATTACAGACAAGTGCTCTTCAAAAAATTGTTTCCAGAATTATTGTTATTTCTACATTCTTATTTTTTCAGGTATAGTTCAAGTGTTATATCCATGGATGGCATTTTTTCATTAAAATGGGAATTAGCTGGTTTGGTGAACCACTTCACTCTCAAACTTTCAATTATTCCGTTTGATATGTTCACTTACTATATCTTGTAGATGATTGAAAATGATATAAACTAGTCCAAAATTTCACAAAAAAATAGCCCGACAACTTCGATGCTCTCGGTATTAGTGTACCTACTTGAGTATTTGCAAATATGTGACGGTTTCGTGGGCATGAAATAATACTCGGTTCAATAAATGTTTAATTGAGGTGAGTAGGTTTATTCAGCAATGTCTGAGGTGTGTTCATTAGTGAATTCATTCATTCGAAATATATTCGATTACCTTTTGTTGACTAAAAATACGCATCAGATATCGGTGAATAAACTAACTTGGTAGGTATGAGCAATACATTCAAATTAAAGAGATGTAAAAATAAATAATCAATAACAAATGTCAACCTCGATAGTTCAGGCCTGATTTGTCCTTTCTGGTAGCACGTCTCTTTCATTAGTGGCTCAATTTATGTTTCAAAGACAGATTACAATACCAGTGGGACGCATTATAAAAAGAAATAAATCATCTATAAACTGCTCAGTTTCTGACAGCTCTACAAAATTAGCAGAATAACTCTCCCCATGACGATAACTTGTTTAGTGTACATCAAGAAAATGTACTCTAGTTCTGGTGTCTGGGAAAATTTTTTCCTTGCATTCATTCCAGATTCCAGTTTTACTAATGAAACAAGTAATAATTTCGAGTTCACTTGCCATGAAAAACAATCCAAGTTACAACCTAATGCTGGCAGCTGGTATTGATTACCATTTGTATGAACACAACGGATCCCTACGATATCCAACATCGAGAAAACAAAAATTAATAACAGAAAAAACAATAAATCAACATCACTTCATCCATCCCCATCACTTTAAACGAGAGCTTCGTGTTTCAGTTTTTTGTCCCTAATTGCTCCACTCCAAACAGAGCATTGTGTTTTTCCTTTCATTTGATATTGATATCCAAACATTAAACTTGAGTATTGTCTCATTTCAGTTCCATTCGTCCACATTCTGTATCGAATTTTATTATTTATCCAAGATAAACACTTGAACCGTTTATTATATCCAACTTGTAGCAAGCCGAAATTAACGATATTTAGATTCATCTGCGCTGGTCTAATAACTATAAACAAAATAGTTTTGCAGATGATCCCGTGATAAGAACAAAATTCATGATGCATTTGATCAAATGGCATAATGAGTGCAATATAAAGTCAGAATATTTTGTTTAAAAATCTATTTTTTCCTGTCGCACCCCTACGAACGACAACCCTCAAAAGTTGAAACTTGTGCGAGCTGAGGACTAACTAGGTCTTACCTTTCAACGTGTGATTCCTAAAACGGTTGCAGAATCATCCCAGCTTCAACTAGATAAATTCTCTCGAGAAAATATCTGGTCGAGGTTGGGATCGAACCCACGACCTTCCAATCGTGAGTCGGGCGCACTACCACCGAGCCAATTCTGCCATGTGGAACAATACATGTACAAAACTATTGGAAAATGGTTCGAATGCATTTCATATCAAAACATACTTTGGTAGTTTCACACACATTGTATCAGGAAAGATTATTTTCTGTAGGTCTATCAAACGTCATGAAAAGTTGAGTAGATATCCAACATATTATCCCAAAAAGAGGGTGATGAATTCATTGTGAGTAATCAAAATTCAAATTACTCGTGCTTTGAAATAAATTTGAATTCAGAAGGGCTTTGTTTATTGAAATAGTTATGTTTTTTTATTTCATCAATTAATTCATTTATGCACTGCTAAGTTATATAATGGAAATGTTATGTATAGTTATTCATTACATGAGCGTATTACTTTTTTAATGAAATATCTGCATTCGATTTTTTTTTATATTCCATGTTGATAATACATTCGTGAGTTATAAACTGCTAAACGGCATGCAGCTAACCAGATCACGAAGATATTGAAATTATGAATAAGAATTGACGAAAATCACAAAAATTCAGTTTAGACATTAGGCATACATTAGTTATTCCAGAAATTCCAACTCAATTTGATCTATTTAGAAACATTCATAATATATTTAATGGGACTGGCCTATACTTGATGACAAATCTTACTAATGATATTTATTTTGATTTTCACTATAAAAAGTTCACAAAACCTATACACGTGTTTCGATATACAATAGCTTCCTCAAGCAGCTTTTCAGTTCCTCATGCTATCTTTTTTAGTGAAAATCAAAATGAATATTGTTAGTGAGTATTCATAATTTAATTTGGTATTTGAAAAGTTTGTCAGAAATGGCTTCTTGAAAGTGAGAAGTAACTTTTAACAAAGTTATTGCAAATGAATCTAATCTGATTACCAATCAAGATATGTCGAATTCAATTAAAGCTATATTTGTCTAATTCAAATAAGACACAATTCTTCGAAATGTGGTTGTAAGAAAACGCTATAAACAAAAATTACTTACACTGCTCTAATTGGGATCCAATAAATTTGCCATCTACAACACCCTTTTGTTGGTTTCCTGATAAAATCACCACGCGTATCCAAAAAATACAACAAAATGATAATGAAAAATGTTATCCAGAATTAAAAGATAAGCTCAAATACAAAGTTATGAATCAGGTAGCACCAACAATATTGAACAGGGCAACTGTAATTACAGATAAACTCTTGACGGATAAGTTTTAAAAAGTTAGGCACTCATTTGTTTTTTCCCTTGCCATTCGCAATAGTTTTGACATGTTTTGCTAATATCTGTTCTAGTTGAAGCATCTTCATGAGAATTTTTATATGCGCAAGTATTTGCTCACATCTATTAATATTGAAAAATATTCATGAAATTGTATATATCGTTGCAACCAACATGAAGCTGGGAGTTATCAAATAAATATAAATTCAAGTAAATTTCTGTGATTTGATTGATGCTGCTTCGAATATGATTGAATCAGAATACTGAAAAGATATGAAATAGGAATAGAAAGCATAACTTTGTATTTGAGCATAAATATTCATTGTGAATATCTTTTGTAATATCAATTTGTTATATTTTTCGAGATTGAGGTATTTTATTTCTGAACTAATTCTATGTTTTTTCATGTGTACTGTCTGCTATTTGACTTGAAGCCATTCTAAATTGGCTGCATCGAGTGGAAATCTTATTTGTTGAACACTTTATAGACCACACAGTATGTCTATATACCCGGACACTGTAAAATTCGATTGAAAAAAAAATAATGTTCTGACATCTTGTCCAAAATCTTTTCCAAAATGTCATAAAAATGGACTCTCCACAAGCTTATAGCTCGATAAAATCATTGATACTTTTAAAAGAAATCAGATGTTCTCAGATATAGGGCAATATCAAAAGAAAATATAAAGTAATACGATATCAGAGAAAAATATAGAGTAATTCAACTTATTTTCGTGACCTGAATAAACTTTATGGATTCCGCGTATTACGCATAAACTTTGTCACATGTGTCACACACACTTTTGCTTTATATTTCATATATTTCAGCCCCGTTAATATTTTGAGAAATTGAATGAAGTGTAAGGAGTTAGGTTGTGTTCTATGACAACACCAAAAACTTTCCTAAAGTTATTTTAAATGATAAATAATACGGGGTGGTCCTAGACTTACAGTATTTTGAAGTTTGGAGATTCAACTTTGTATGACAACCATCAGTTACAAGTGAATTCGCAAACATAAAAAATGTGTCACAATTATGTGATAAAACAACATCATTTCAAAAGTGACAGTTTAACCAATATCAAAGCAGTGATAGATCCGAATCTGAGAAAATCCACTTCTTTATTCACAATCATAAAGTTGTAAATACAAAAACTGAAGGACAAGTATTTTGGTGATTTATCAAATGGGAAGACGCCAAAAATAGTGAATAAAATCTGTCAAAAACATATTGACTAAAGATGTTTCAATGAAGTGGTTCATTAGTTGAGGTAAAATATATGAACTAATTGTGAACTCATATAATTCAGGAGATCATGACTTCATACCTGGGAAGACGATATATTCATAATGTAGGCAAGAAGTTGATGACTTTTCCAACAGTTGGCATGATTATATCAGTAATTTAGGATATTCACGGAAGCCACAAGAAAAAAAATTATTGACAAGTTTTTGAATAATCTTACTGAAGCGATTGAGAGATGAATTCTGGAAAAACACTGCTGTATTTGTACAAAAACCACCAAACCCATAACCCAATTCAAAATTCCCTCAACGCAATAACTTGAAGAGATGAAAGTTTCACAGTATATGTTCAGATTTGATCACGATCAGTCATTATTATTTTCTATGATTGGTGGCTGATTCGAGAAACTGGTAAATTACCTCGATATATAAAATTATCTACTGAAAAGGTAACATTTTTGTGTTTTTCTTCTCAGGTCGATTTTTTCTTGGACTCCTATAGTACATGACGGAAATACTTTTTCGATTTTTATATTTATAAAGGTCGAATCAACATGATATCTTGCAACAAAGTTGCAAGATATCATGTTCACATGAAAAAGATAATAAACAGCAATACCGTCATAAATAGCAAAATCAAGCTCCCTAATATGGAACCTTTCGATTTTTTTCTCAATACATACAATTGCCATTTTGCAAAAACAGTGTAGGTATCTAAAACTCATTTCGAATGATTTTTTTTGTACCAACTATTGAAATTGAATGACAAAGTAACTTTGTTTGGCCGCTAATGGTTCGATACAATAACAACTTTACTTGGGACATTAAAATATACAAAGCTGCCATTCAATTACCACCATTTAATGAAGTTGGTTAACATGTCTGTAGAAATTTGAAGGTTGCGATATACAAAGTGCGCTGGTAATGTTACATTGATTCAAAATTGAAGAGGTATCTCGAATATTAAAATATGATTGAACAGGGATGTGTAGAAATATTCTATTATTTTCTAGTAACGGTAGAACAAGATATAAATATTTTTGTAGTTAAAAATCAAAAGTGTAATAATTTACTATCACGCATATCCAATAATAAATCAGGATCAATTCGAACTTTTTTAATTCCGAATACTCATTCATGATAACATTCACAGTTCAACAATTACTGAGCCTTGTGAATATACAAACTAGTGCCAGACAATAGAATGGATCAAACTCCTTGAATGCCAATTCTCTTCATATACTCGCAAAAAACTGCATCCAATCGTGTTCAACTACGTCATTAATTTAAGCCAAGTGGATAGTATTTGAGATAATGTCATCTTATTTGGTGTAATGACATCAACAGTGAAGCATTAGCATTAATATTATGAGAACTTTTATGAACTAACCTGCGATTAAGGGAGTATACTTTTCTCATTGGAATAGGCAACAATTATTTGAAATAATTATTATAGCATTCGTTGCATTAAAGACATTCTTAGTTTTGAGGGTCAATTTTGGCTATATCCCAATAGAGTTACAGATCAGCTTTTATTACTGCAGTATCTGTTGGACCTCTCCAACAGAGGAGAAGTGAATAAGTATGTTTCTTCGCTTGTTATGCTTTGGGATTGAAAAATATGTATAAATTTTTTCATAAAATTCTATAAACAAACGAGATAGCTGAGTATATGTTTGTGATATTTAAATTTCGATGAAAAATAAAATGGAAATTATTTTAAGTTATCACCACACCAATTTCATGAAGTAGTGTTTTAAGATTTTCAAAGCGAACTTCAGTTTTTTCATTTCCCGAGATATTTCCTTTGCTTTAGAAAAAATCAGCGGAATCAAAAAATTCAAACAAAGATTTTTCTGCTTGTATATCTGTTTTTCATCAGTCGCCGTTTTAGTATCTATTATCATTTGAATAAAATCTGAAATCGATTAAAAATATTAATAAAATAAATGTGAATAGGAAGATAACCCTCTTAAAGTTATTAACAACAGTTTTTCAATAATTCATGCAGCAATTTCATTCCATTTCTCCTAAACCATAAAGGATATAGGAAATGTACCTATATGAAACCAGTTCTGTTCAGAGTATGGAAAATTTTCTTAAGTTTTTATTAGTTCAGAAAAAACTAGAAAATCAACCACAAAGTTACGATAATATAAAATATTCAATTGATGAATTATATAGAAACACCCATAAATATTTTTCAAAAATTTATTATTTCATTAAATAGGAATATCGGAAAATACCTCTACATATCTTGGAATATCTCAAAACCGGATGTTGTAATCTGTAGTCTACTTGCTGACATGTTTATCTATTTTTCAAGCAGCATGGACATACCAAATTTTTTTCATAGAAGATATTTACACTTTCAATAACCAAAAGTGTTGTAAATGATCGAATGTGTGAGAATGAATTATACCAAAATCATTTTTGATACCAAAATAATTTTTGATAATTTGTTCGTAAAAATTGTTTATAACTTTAGTTATTTATTTTTTGGTAGGAATTTTTATAACTTCATTCATTCACCCATTTTGTGGCATTCATTCATATCCCTAAGTTTATGTATTTATTTGCTCTTACTCGCTCAACTGAATCATTTGAGCCGGCGGAGGCGAACAGCTTATATAGTGGTTGAAATATATTCTCTACTAGTTGAGGTGAGTTTATTATTATTTATCCACTGAATTCTTGATGGGAAAAATTTTCGAACGAAAAAAACCTACCAGAAATTAACAGGAAATTGAAAGAGGTGGAAAGGGGTGAAAAATTGTTCAAAAAGTCTTCCTTATCAAAATTAGGTTATCTGGCCTCTGAAGAAGCTACCTGTGAAATTTGAAAGCTCAAGATTGAACCCAAGTGCAGTTTTAGATTTTTTCAAGTTAGCTACTTCTGTGAATATTTCAATTTGTATATTTGGTCAACTTTTACTCGGATTTTTCAGATGTGAAGGCCCTAACAAAGAAAAAGAACACAAAATCAATCATATAGTAGACGTCAAATTTTTGCGATGATCTATTTTGTGGCCAAAAATTTACAAAAATAGGTTTCGAGTAGTACTCAACCATATTGTCTCTTCAATAAAGGCTTCTTGCTGTTGCATATCAATATTTATAGTAGCTGAAGAATTGGATTGGTAAACTTGAACAGGAGCAAAATCTTCGTTACTGAAAACAAGTTTATTATAAGGCCATATGCCTGTTTTTTCAAAAGCATTCATAATGTTTTTATTGGTGAAGGACTCAAATTATGCTATTTTAGCTAATTTTGGGATTTGGTAAATGTACAAAGTCTTTCCTGGATTTGATGCATGCCAGTCGTTAAATGCTACTTTCAATTTGGCCTTAAAAGGGCCAAATACTACGTCTAATGGCTGAAGATGGTGCGTTGTATGCGGAGGAAAAGATATATGAACAATGCCGTTGTCACGGGCATAATCTATAACTTTTGCCGAAACGTGACTCTCATGATTATCGATCAATAATAGAATAGGGTTTTCTTTTGAGCACAATGTCTTCTTTTGAATATGTTCTAGCACCTGTATGAAAATTTCTGAGTTTATCCTCCCACTTCTTCTAGCAACACCCAAGCTACCTTCAAGGGCACCAGCCATAAAATGATTCTTGAAGTGCACCCTCGGAAAAATAAAAAGTGTTACCGCTGGCAAATTTTATACCGCCGAAAGTTACGAGTTCACCTCTTTCTCCTGAGACTAGTTGGCCGACTTGCTTCCGACATTTTTCGGCTAATACTTTCGGTGTGCTCATCACAGTAGATATCCCCGACTCGTCAAAATTATAAATTCTGTCACAAGTAAAATTATATCTGGTCAGTACAGTTTCTAAATTGGTATAAAACTCATTGACGGAAGTCTTATTGAAACCATACGCACGGGCGGCGCTTGTATTTTCCGGTTTTCTCAAGCTTAAGTTCACATTCAGCTGTCGATAACTTTTCACCAAATCTGAGCCAGCCATTCCGTTATGATCCCAGCTAAAAGGAAACTGCAAATGATCTACTTTTGCAAACTCATATGCTAGTCCTCGAAGTTGTACAAGTGTAAGTCCATAATTCATTCGAGAACATTCTGCAATATATGTATTTAGAAGTGTTTCTTCTGTTGTAGTGAATACCTGTTTCGATGTATATTTGGACGCAAATAAACGTAGAGGAGTTTCATTGGTAGTCATTTTTTTAATTTTTGCGAGTCTCGATTCTAGCGTAGAAGGCTTTATGCCGTATTTGGCTGCTGATTTTCTTATAGATGAAGTTTTATCTACGACTTCTTTTATATCAGATTCCACTGCCACTTCATCTACATGCCCCGTCCTCGAAGATTCCTTTTTCTTGTATATTCGCGGCATGGTCCTATAAATATATTTAAAGTTATAATATGTGTAATAGAAAATTTTTCATGGGATACTTTCGTACAGCACGGGGAGCATTCGTACAGTATACGAATGCTCCCTATGTAAACTTGTACGAAAGTACCTCAACTCACGCTATCAGTACATATTTTTTTAAATTAAATAAGCGATCAAGGATTTCTACAAAACATCGCTTAAATATGAAACTAGAACATTCATTCATCAATTACATTAAACTATTTATTAAACCAAAATTAATAATGCTTCAGAAATATTGGTTTGTCACTTAAAAATTACTTACCACGTTACGTCTTGCATCGGCGAAATTTTCGGCAGCACTGTCGCTGCGTTCTGCATTGGTCGTAGGAGTTGTGAGTGTAATCTATGCACACTACTACAACAGCGCTAACATATTTACAATTGTAGATATTCAAACTGTACGAAAGGTCCCTCTGTACGAAGGGTGGTACTTTCCTCCTATTATTTTCAAAAATTTTCAAACATTGCCATTCAGTAAAAAGTTTTCCATTATTATAAAAGTTTTCCATTATTATAATAGTTTCTTGAAGAGTTTACCATCAATGTCAACATATATCGTATAAGAGTATTGTCCTTCTTCAAAAAAATTATAATAAATTGATTGTTGAAATGATCTTCATCAATAAATGTACTTTGCTCAATGATGAATTGCTTCAATTGTTTTTTCGTTACTTTTTCCGACTTCAAATGAGGAATTTTTATTTATTGTTTAATACTTGGTTTGTTTAGATTTTATATCGATCTGATAACTTTTTGAATACCTCTTCTTGATGGCTGTTCTTCTCTTCTTAATTACTACTCTGAATTTTCATTCTGCCATTGTATGTATTTTAAGAGAGCTTATTGCAATGTTATCGGTTGCCCTTGCTTCAGTTTTATTGAGATGGTTTGTTTATTATTTTGTTGTGAAGAGGTAATTTTGAAACTAACTTATTCACAATCACCTAGGATATATTGAAAGCACTTCTAATAATTCAAGGATAAATTATTCAACCTAATAACTTTCGAATTTTCAAGTTGAAAAACTTGAAAATAATTTAATGTACCAAAGTTTGGTACATTTATTATGGTACCATTTTCCACATTCACCTTTACATAGAATGGAAACTTGTTTCTGCTTGATTAAGGCTTCACAGTCTCCATAAACAAAACTCCAGCATTTTTTTCTCCTTACTACTGAACCCCTTTCCAGAATTTGAAAGTGATTTAAAGTTTCTAGTGTGTACTTATAGGTGAAATTATTTTTTATGAATATTAT
This sequence comes from Leptinotarsa lineolata, assembly GCA_015342045.1. Lineage (NCBI taxonomy): Eukaryota > Metazoa > Arthropoda > Insecta > Coleoptera > Chrysomelidae > Leptinotarsa > Leptinotarsa lineolata. Next base: position 4,578 of record WOGR01000027.1, on the reverse strand, counting down.
TTTTTCTACTATTTTGATTTATTCTTTTATGTTGAATGGATTAATATTGTGTATTTCAAATGTTTCTGTGAATATTATTTCTTCAAAATTTCTAGAAATACTCTGAATATTATTATGGTAATTCAAAAAAGAGTCAAATTTCTTAACGGTTTCAGTACGTATTGTAATCAAATCTAAATGTCTTATGAATCGGTTCATAATCACAAAAATTCATTAAATTTTTTAAATTACAATTTATTTTATTGTCAGTTGTTGTTTCCCCTGCATACTTGATAATTTTTGGTTTATTAGTTTCATCTAAGAAAATTTTTTCTATTTTTATAACAAATGAACTTCCTCAGTTTTCTTGTTTTCGAACTAAAATTTATTTCGCAGAGTTAATTCTTCTTAAAATATATATTATTGATGGTTTACCTTCCGAGCCAACTTCAAAATCTCTTCCTTTTTATAGTTTTTTTTGAGTTCCACAATTTTTTTCTTTTAATTTTTCATTCGCCATAATCATTTTCAGGGTTATGATAGGTTTTTTCATGATCTTTCCTCAGTAATATGATGTTTTATTTTTCTTTTTCAATTTTCGATCAAACATCAAAATGCTCTGGAGTTATTTCTAGATTAATTTTCAATTCAAAGTATACTCATATATTACTTGTTTCAGGGAATTCACTTGTTTTTATAGATATTTCTTTTTTTAATGCAATGTTTTCTAAAATTGTTTCTTTCAAAATGGTCAAGATTTCTTTACTTATCTTGACTTATCTACCGAATGCCTGGACATTTTTTCTATCCTTTGGAGAAGAATTCAAAATCTGGGTCAATTTACTACATAGTGTTATTTTTTATCAGGCCATTTCTTCTGAACTCCTATTAACTTGGAGGGCACGCCAGTATCATTAACCAATTCACACACCACATTCTTGAGAAGCGTGAATAAAACTATACAATGAACGTGAGCTCATCTGTTTGAGGAACCAACTATGGCAAGACCACCTAATTTTAACTTGTTGATACCGACATATCCAAACTTCTTGAAAACAAGAATAATAGTAACAATTATATTTTCTTTATTGTAGCATCACATGCTACAAGTTTACATAATTTATAATTATGGCTAATGACTTTAGCAGATAATGCTATTAAAACAAAAAAATCCATTTGAAATACATTCAATCAAAAGCATCAGCACTTCTAGTCAAATTTGCTGATTACCCTTTTCATTTCAATATTTTTTGAAAAGTTTTTTGATTCCATGAATCCATAAATACCAGGAATAACTTGTGTTTAAAATATTCTTTTTTTTGCAGGATCGAACCGAATCTGACAAAAACTTCGTTGAAGCTTTGTTAAGGAAAATCAAGCGTCTTATACAGTTTGTACCAGTTAAATAATTTACCATTATTGCTTTCATTTTTTTAAATGAAGTAATTTTATACTTCTGTTGTATGTTGGTGGAATTTTTGATAAGGAATAAATAATACTACTTGTGTTATGTATGTAATATATATATTTAATAAAAATTGTTTTCAAACTCAAAGTAATACAACAGAGCCATTCAGCTATAACAATTTATAGGTATTTTGTCAATATGACTACGAATTCAAAAAATGCCACACATGGTGTGGCTCATCAATTATAAATGTGTAAAAGAAAAAAGATACCAATCGTAGTATATGAAAAGAGTACTAACAGATTCTCCTCTTGTTTCATTATCCAATCTCAGAGTATAAAATTTATATTTGTATCTAAATCGGTGTATTAAACAGGGGATAAATCAATGTTCAGAAAATATAACTTGAAAAAAATCAGTCATTTTTCGAGGAAGAAGCCTGCCACATCTCAAATTCTGCATACCCTTCACCATAATCGTCTGACTTTGATTTTGGCAAAACTTCTTTTTGGTCCACTAGTACCTGAAATGATATATTTGCAATTAGAATTTCCGTTGACTACTGCATAAAAAAAGCCAGTTGCACGATGTTAATTGAAAATATTTAATAAATTATTCTGAGAAAAATGTATCAAAATTAAAATCAAATCTAAAAATATGCTGCAAGGGCCTGTAGAATCCATGATTTCATAGAAAATATACTGGGTTACAATCTACTTTAGAAAGTGGAAATTTGAGTTTTTACATAGCACATGTAAACAACAAATGGATGGATGTAGCAGTTACTACGTGCTAGAATCATGAAAAATAAGACAAAACTTTCAATATTTTTTACCGCTTGTATTTGTAACTAACGTTACTAGCGTTTCGTCCTATAAGAACATTTTCAAACGAATATTGTATTCGTGAATGTAGCGATGAAAATAAATTCAATAACGAACGACCAAAGAAATATTAAATCTGTTTTTCAGGCACACCCTTCAATGTTTCAAACTGAACAATATAACAGAGTATTTGGTAATTTCTAATAAGTACTTATGCTGTGCACAATTAAAAAGTCGAGTGTGTAACGATTACATTGAACAGCACGAGAGTAGTTGAAAAAAGTATTTATTGGTTTTTTAATAGATCATACAGAGTATGATATTGAACAAGTCGTGACAGTAAATTCTAAAGTATTTATTTAATGTATAATAACGTTTTTGAGAAACAATTAGTATATTATTCAAAGAGCGAGAAATGGCTAGAATTCTACATGCTACTCGAAGAGCTGCTCACGAGTTAGTGTAACATCAAGCTATTTAGTGACGAACTAGTGGAGTACACTCATTTTTTTCTTAGATAATATACAAATTATAATTTTCTTAAAACATACATGTCACATAAGTATCTCCTAGTAGTCATTGAAAGAACTGTCATAAAACTCATTTGAATCATAATCGGCGTTATCCCTTGTATTGTACATTTTTATTCCATTTCCAATGGATCTTTACTGTTAGTGACGTGGGCACAAGAAGACTTTGTTGGGTTAGCTTTACGTTTATTATATTGCAACTGGTTAGAACTATCAAGAACAAATGTCTTGAGTGGCATCTTGGACTAGTTTTGTATGATCTTCTTCCTACCACAGCAACGTGGTGTTATCTGTAAATAATATGATGTAAGCAGTTATTTTCATCTGTGTGATATTGTTGATGAACAAAACAAGATGACCCGAAATGGAACCTTGAGGAACATCTGCTTCCATTTTTTCTGCACTGGAGACTGTTGGAAGTTTCACAGACTGCTTTCGGAGCAAAAATTATGTTTCGAATCATATCGTATCCGTGATATTTCAGCTTCCGCAAAAGATTTCATATCAACATGCTCAATGCATTGAAAATATCACGAAATACAACTTTGTTGAAACACCAGAATTTATATCACTATAAACCTTATAGAGAACTAAGAACTTTTTAGGGACAGAGTACAGTACTAACGATTTTTTCACATAATTTTGGATAAGGTAGAAGCAAATGACATAGGTCTTAACTTTATTGGATCATCTTTGGCACACCTTCGAGAAACAGAATAATGACAAAGTTTTTAGAAACGCAGGAAACGAGCCGTTTACAAAAGAATCATTTATGTTTAGGGCAAGAGCTTTTAAAACACAACTGGGAGTGATTCGAAAGTTTTGATAGATATGTTATCAATTACTGAAGTTCTCTTATTTATAATTTGTTGGATAACTTCACCTAAGTCAAGTTGGTCTATAGGGTTCAGTCAAAAGGTTATGTTTGGATTTCTTTTGAATATTCAATTGAGTCATTGCTTGAATCTGTTTCTTCTCCAAATTTTTAAACGATTGAATAATGGTTGTTTAATGTTTTGGGGCTTATTGTTGTTAACTAATAATAACTTCTTTCATTTTATTATCAGCATTACTTCGAATTTGGTAATACATACAGGGTAATTCAAATTCGACCCCCACCATTGGAATCTCCTAAACTACAGGAGATACGTCGAAGCTTAAATTAGGGCAAAGTTGCGTTTTTTGTGCTTAACAAAATACTGTTTTGAAACTTGGAAAATTCCGAGTATTTCCGGACAAAACTGAAAATCGGAATTCTCGGTTTTATTTTTTTCTAGCGTTATTTAACAGCATAGCTCAAAACCATAAACACGTTTTCATTGATACTTTTTTCAGCTACACGTTTTCAGGTTCAAATTTACTATCCGACGTTTTGCCTTCTGGCAATCATCAAATTTTTTTTTCTATAATGGGCGCCATATTGTTTTTTTTCACAGAAAAATAGTGCTTCAAATTCTGATTCATTGATGTATAATTTGTTGTGATTTGATATTAAAAAAAAACTTTATCCTAGGTGGTAATAACTCCATCGAAAGTTTCAAAACAGTATTTTGTTAAAAAACACAACTTTACCCCAATTTAAGCTTCGATGTATCTCCTGTAGTTAAGGAGATCCCAATAGTGGTGGTTGAAATTGAATTACCCTGTATATTGATAAAATAATACAAAAATTGATTGTGATATAGCTTCTAAAGTGACTAGTATACAACAAACCACGTGTTTAGGTTTTGTGGACTGTTTAGGGGTTATATTTCATTAGGAGTGTTTAATTTTTTGGGAAAGAAAGTTTTTGGCTTTCTACTACTCCACCTTGATACAAAAAATGTGGGAATCTTCC
>WOGR01000026.1:0-41277 GCA_015342045.1 Leptinotarsa lineolata | reverse complement strand
CAAGAGGCCATTGAAAGTCCGTATTGCCGAACACAAAAAACACTCACAGCGAGGGGAAACCAGTAAATCAGAAATAGCAGAGCATGTTTGGACACATCAACATAACATCGAGTGGTCCCAAGCTGAGATCTTACACAAAAAGGAACACTGGTTTAGAAGGAAATTCAAAGAAGCTGCATATATGCTGTCCAACAACGTATTCATCCAAGCTAGCGTAGAGAAACGCAACGTATGGAAACCCATAATCAAAGAAAAAATGGCCAACTCCCGCCAAACGGTCATCTCCCGCTAAACCAGTGGAGCGGAGAGAGGAGATAAGTGATAAGTGAAAGGAGGTGTTAAGTGAAAGTACTCAAAAGACCCATAAATAGTCATCTCTCGGAGAAATTAGTCCAGTCATCACCCGAAGACGATTGTGGATACTAACAATCGAAACGTCGTGAAGTAACGTGGTTTGAAATCGCTTAGTTTTTCAATTATAATAATTTATTTTGTTTTATTTGTTCAAGTTTTCACTCGTATTTAATTTCACTGTGAATTCATTTCAGGTTTTTTTGCTCAATATATCTGCCATTTTAAGCTATTTCTTAATTTTCAATTGTATTGTTTATTTAAGGGATTTCAAATAATTTCATATAATATCAGACAATGGGAGTCCAAACTGATGGAATTCAGAATAATTCCTACCCGAAATACCCCGTACTGTGTTTTCTACTATACGAGTAGCTCTGAAATCGACTAGGAATTTTTTTCAAAATTTTATGTCCATAGTATCAAATACTTTGCAATGATTCACCAACAGACATATTCATGATATATTTTAGTTTGAATGCTAGTTTATCATATCAATCATGGTAGCTAGAGTATATTTGCATTGAAAGATGTACTACCTGGCAAATTTTATTTTCTGAAAAGTGTAAAATTCTCACATTGATTTTCTCATGTTACTATCAACCAGCCCGTTTCAAATGAAGTTTGTTGAATTTTACAGAAAATTGTTGATACTCCGCCTTTATTTATTTCAATAACTTCTGAACTCATATCATCATAACCACTCGCTTTATGTATCTACATTATTTTTGATTTCATGAGAGTCTAGAATGTCTGCCAGTTTCAGAAACTCAGATACAATGTTCAATGGACCATTGATAATAATAATGGTTACTGAATTTTCTGACGATTATTTTCGATTCAAATCATCTCGTTAAAAATGAAAATTCATTGACCCAATTTTCAGATATTGTGGTATACTTTTTGATAATACGTGAGCGATAGTTAGGTGATTTTGAACCTGAAGCACCTTGAATTATTACTTAGTATGAAACCTATTTTTGCGCCACCTATGAATTTGAGTTTCCCGCCAAAACGGCGGCTATCTTGAGTTCGTACCCCATTTTCTTATCTACTGTCTCCTGATTTATGATATTGAAATTGTGACGAAATATTAAGTGATGAGAAAACTCCATTGGCGTAAAACACCAAAGATGTACTTTTCGTTCTAATGTGAAGGGAAGGAAGTTTATTATAATATAGCAATATTTGATCGAATCGCATGAAAGACCAAACTGAACTACACCATATTATACCGAAGGGTGGGTTGGCTACATGTTACTGGTTTCTGCTGCAAGAAGCATTACTCGTGAGGGAATTATGAATAATTTTTCAAAACGTGGCGGTGGTGTGAACATATTAAGCGGCGTCCCAATCTCAGGTCGCCATCTACAAAAATCACAGCGCATTTGTATCAAGAGCAAGAAGCAACTCAAAGAATGATATAATGAACCATTTCTCATTGCAGAAATATGACTGAGTAAAACTAACATAATTATTCATGGTTTCTAGGTGGTGTATATTATGAATGATAATCAAGAATTTCCGAACAAAACCTCAACCAATCTTTTCGAATAGCCACTGTATTCACCTGATATTCTTTTCCCAAAACTCAAATTACCACTTCGAGGCTCCCTTTTTCAGTGAATAGATGCCATACAACATTTTGCAGCAAGTACTGAAGTCGATTACAAAAATGAGTTTGAAAAACTCTTCCATGATAGGTTTGTTCGTTGGTCTGAGTGTATTATTTCGAAAGAGGCCTACTTTTAAAGCCATACGATGAATTCGAATGAATAACATATATTTTGCGTTTCATTGACCAGTTTGCGATACTTTTTCGGCATTGTAGTAAATGATGTCATGATACATGTCTTAATATATAATTTTGTGAAATTTCTATCAACATTCGATATCAACTACTGAATATATTTTTGTCTTGAATTTGTCAGTCTCAAACTCATCTCTCAATTTTGAATAGGTTATTGAATGATACACATGAACTCACACACCAAAGTTTTCCAAAAACTGAAGAAATTACTGTAAAACTTTCAATCTTTAGGTGTGTTTCTAAAAGTTTCGGATGACATCATTAGTTTCCAACGTTGACTTGTCGGTGAAATTTTATATGGATACTTTTTATACATTGAGTGCTCAGAATTCTAGTATATGATCTCTATTTTGACTCAATTACGAATATTTGTAATACGAATGATCACATTTTTGTAATTTTTTTATTTTTTTCAAATGTTTCGTATTTTCCATTTAAGATGGAAGCACCCTTATAAAATCTATATTTCTCAACCGCTTTGAATGATTCTTTTTTCATGAGGCAGACATTCAAAAAGTGTACTAGGACACCAAATTTCATGAATTATTCGTCATTTTCAGGGCCAACTATAAAGAGATTTTTTTACTGAAAATCTAAATATATTAATGACTTTGTGACATTTTCAAATGATCTATTTAAAAGTTACGAAGGAATGCATCCAATAATAACAAAGTTATAAATGACTTAAATTTGAAAAAAATGCTGTTTAATCAACTCATCACTTCAATTTCAGTTTCATCTGTAAAATCTGTAAAATTTATCGTTTATTGGAATTTTGACTACACAACTGGATTCAAAATGATATTGAACAAAATATAATTCAGATCCTTGTATTCATAAAAAATGTATGAAATTTATGAATCATATGAATGAATCCGATTATGAAACAAACTTCAATGTCAATAATTTCAAATAAAAAAACACCTGCATTTATTTAAAATTGCTACAAACTACTGGAAAACAATCTCTCATTCACAAACAATGAACATTATAGGATCGGAGATGATAACAAGTTGAAATTAAAATGAGTGCAATTCAAATTTTTGTAGCCTCCACCAAACCTTCATTCAAGAGAATGCATATGATCCCATAGTGAAAAATTCAGTATAGTAAGGTCAGGCGATCAAGGTGGCCATCCAATTAATCTATTTCCCCGTCCTATCCAACGATTAGGGTATCCTGATCCATCTAACTGAAAATATAAATTTTTTGTTTCTGCAAGGGGAAGTTCATCTATTGCGTCTGACAATTCATTCCTTGAAAATTATGAGAAATTTGCGACATTGATGTTGCTGTCAGAAGAGAATGGTCCAATTACTCTCTCATTCAGTATCCCACACCAAATATTTGCTTTTTCCTGATTACTGCCTTTTATAGTTAATCACCCAGTTAGGATTTTCAGTGACTCAATATCGAATGTTTTGTGATGAAACCACTCCATTCGTTGTGAAAGTGGCTTCATCACTGAATGAAATATTTTTTAAAATATGTCTGTCATTGAGGTATTCGCTCTGGGCCCATAAGCAAAATTCCAAACATTTTTCTTGATCACCTGGTTCTAGAATGTACAAAAATTTTGGTTTGAATGCTTTCTATTTGTTTTTATGCAAAAATCACCTAGGTGAGTTCAAATCTAAACTGGCTACCCTCAAACTATTATTTGGATCATTTCTGAAATAATCTTATATAATCTGATTATTTCCATTACATCTTCGTATATTATTCTTCAAAATATACGCGGATACTTCTCCAGTCCATTTGAATATTTGATTGATTTTAAGTACTGTGCTGTTATTTATGACTGGACGATTTGGGTGTCTTTCATTGAATATTCTAGTTACTTCTTTTTCAATTCGGTAATCATCTCCAAAAATACGTTTAATTTCGAATTTTTCTTGAATCGACAATTGGGCCATTATCTACTTTTATTTTGAATTAGAAACAAATAAAGGTGAATCATGAAATGACAATTTCTAAACAAATAGATGATAAACTAGTCGCAGCTTACTTGCTCATTCCATTAACCCATTCAGAGCCAATATTGCGCACACGCAACAGCATATTTCGTGAAATAAATTAATCATAAAGTAAAACAATTTCGGGTGAATACACATGTTGCGTATACGCATTACTGGCATATAATAAGAATAACTCTCTTTTGGGGGTGCCAGATGAACGAAGATTGTAATATAATTCATAAAATTTGGTGTCCTAGTGAAATTTTTGAATGTCTACCTATTGCAAAAAGAATTACTCAAATCGGCTGGAAAATAGAGATTTTATCAGGGTGCTTCCATCTCAAATGATCATACATAAGTAGAAATCCAATCGGTTTTTCCGATATTTCAAACACGTATTTCAAAACTACTGTTCAATATATTCTCCACAGATTTTTTTCATTGAAAATATTCATACTATCAGAAATAAGGAAATATTTCGTTATTGAATCATTCAAAAAATTAGGAAATGATCACTTTTGGAGGTGTATATTATTTCCATTTTAAGTTTGGGTCGATGGAGACAGTTTCTATATTGTCTCTATAACTATATCTCACTATTGACTTTTTGTAGTTCCAAAATTTAGAATTTATGACTTTCAAAAAAGTATCATAATAATTTTCGTGTTCTGTTTATCTGAATATATTGAGAAAACCATCTAGTACGATACATTCACTTTACTTTTTATATAATCAAAATAGATACCTATATCGAAATTTTCCTTTTTCAAAAATGAACTTATATCGACCAAATCAGAATATCAAAAAATATTTTTTTCGAAACTATTTTTACTTTTGTCTAATTCGATGTTTATATGAAAATAGCTGTTTCGAAACAGCTTTTTCTTCTAGTTTGGGCCTGAAAGTTATTTATTTGCATGATCTTCGCATCTTTATGAAGAGTTGATATTGGAATCAATTTCTTTCTTTCTTTCTTTGGAAGATTCCTACATTTTTTCGTATAGAAATTAAGAAGTAGAAAGCTAAAACCATTCCCAACTTGAAATTATTCATTCATGATCCACAGGTGCCAGTTTTGTTCGAGTCGATGGAGATGATTTTGAAGTCTGAAAACCAAAGATGTTGAATTTTAAATTGATAAGTTTTATTCTTCCAGGAGGACCAAAAGGCAGCGATTTATCACATTCAAAGATACTCTGCCTTGTTGTGTTATTTCTGGTGATGTTTGTAGTTGTTGGTGTTGTGAAAAGAGTTGTTATTGCTCTTCGGTTCAATTTTCAATTTTTAAAATTGTTCTATTGACAAAATAGATGATCACCATCCCCAAGAACATTATAGGCAATTTATTTTTCGAAACTTTTATGATTCCAGGAAAGTGAACATTAATAAATTCCAGGAACAAGCTATATATTTTTGAAGTGAAATTTTTGGAGTTCTTGTTTTTCGAAAGATTCGGAAACTTGGGATAAATAGACAAGTCTAATGGAAGCAGCAATAAATCATTCTTCAATAACGCTTTGATCATTGCTCAATAGTACTTCTGGAATCTTCAGTTTACTTTCTCAGCAATGAATGCAAAATAACTTTCTGTTCTGTTTATGGGAAAATCAACAGTTGAATATCATCGTAACGAAAACACATTAATTGGTTCAACAATGAAATGTTCTTTATTTTCTGATTCTTGCGATTGATACCAAGGCGCTTGACAACATAACAAACTACAAAACGAAACAATTCATCATGCAAACGTCAATCAGAAACAAGGAAAAGTGAAAGTGAGAGAAGAACAAAAGACGGTGCAACAGTACCTTGACCACTGGGTCCATTTGTCGCATGTGCCAAAGCAACGGAGGGTGTGTGTGTGAGGTGAGGAGGGGTGTTCGGTGGAAGGACAGGCTTGGGTTGTTACCTTTGACCTGCAACTTTGCAGTGTACCTAACCTCTGAGGCCGGGTTGCTCGCCACGCAGGTAAAATCGCCGGAGTGTCTCGAATCAAGGCTAGAAATGCTGAGGAGGCTAGAGTAAGGGTCAAGGGCCGAAACGTTGACGCCGAGGTTAGGCGTCAATGGTTGACCGTCCTTGAGCCATGAGACCACAAGGGGTGGATCACCTTTACTCACGCCGCAGACGGTACGAGTGCGCATGCCTTCTGATAGCCCGTCTTGGAAGGAAAAGGGCTCAATTATAGGGGGAACTGAGAGAAAACAAGAGAAACAAACATCAGAGATAGAAAAGGAAAAAAAGGATTTGAAAAACGCGTGGCACGAGCGCACGCCTGTTTACCATTAACCACTAGCTGTTGGGTGTGGGACACTTCGGCTGCCAGGTTCCTCACCACGCAAGAGTAGTTGCCGTTGTGATCCGGGGAGAGGCTTTCTATCACTAAAATGCTAGTGAACTGGTCCACTTGCGTTATGGACATCATCTGCGCAGGTTCCACTGACCTGCCGTCCTTGTGCCAAGATATGGTGAGCGGCAAGTCGCCTTTGGTCACCGAGCAGGTGAGGCTAGCTCGATCGCCCACGTGCAGGGTGTCCTCTGCGTAGAAGGGGCTAACTTTTGGAGGAACTGTAAGTAAAGCATGGTTAGCGGAAATATATACACAAAATAAATTTCCAGGAATGTTTCTGCTGATCGATGACAAGGCTGCTGATATTGCTGAAGAAAACCTATAAATGTGCTGAGTCAGTGATGTTTAATTGTGTGAAACATGTTGGACCTTCTATTCACTCAAACTGGTTGATTTATTTGAAAAATAAGAGTGCGAACCTCTACGCATGATGCGTTGTATATCATATGATTTGGATTTCAATTCAGAACTTGATGATAACAAAAAAAAGTGTGGAGTATGATGGAAAAATAATGATTGGATTGATATATACAGATACGAATTCAATGTATATTAAAGGAATTTGAGAATATTCATGTCTACATAAAAAATTCCATGCTATATTTTATGGCTCAATTTCCCACTCTTCTGAATGATTCTGTTCATTGATATTCTGTCTGAATTGAAACACGAAAATGTTTGATGAACAGCTGTTTTAAGAATTGAATGTGTATTTGTGTAGAGTAAGTCAGTATCTGTAATTTTTCAAATGAAATGAATATAAAATGTAATATGAGGAGGAGATAAACATCAAAAATCAAATAATCAGCTGGAATCAATAGAAGTAGAAATTGCAGCCATCAAAAATTGGTTGCATTGATGCTCACAAATAAAATGATACTAAAATAATGGAAAATATGGAGTAAGAGAATGTTCAATAATGTTAGCAAACAACAAAATAGAAAAAGGAATGTAATTGAAGAAGATGACACTGTTTGGAGGAAGAGAGAACATTGTACAGATTTTTTGAAAGAACTCCAATAGATATAAAATGAACAAAGACGAAAAGAGCATAAATGAAATGAAAGACGCTAGTTATGGCGAATACATCAACACAATGAAATATGCTGAACGCTCAACTATGAATGGTCGGATATAAGTGGATGACAATTATGAATGAAATTCTGAAAAACAAGGTAAATCATATGATATATGAAAGTACATGGAAGGGATTGCAACAAAACTTTTACGCAGTCTGAAAAAAGACCAAGAGAAAAACTAGACTATTTATTGACAAAATATAGTAAAAATAACTAAAAATTCATGAGAATAAGAAGATTGAAAAAGAGAAGTTGCGATTGATTATAACGTCATTCAAATGAGTCCTAATCCATCTGTTGCATTTCATTAATTTGGTTGAACACGTTTTTGAAAAAATACAAAATTTTCAATTATCATACTCAAAAAATTGGAAACTTCAAAAATGCATGAAACCAAAAGACTTTATAGTGTTTTGAAAGTGAATCTTGCAATATCATAAACAGAGTGAGCCACCAAAAATGTACCGCGATGCAGAACTGACTAGAAAAACTTTTTGCAAAAATCCAAAAACGATTCAAGTTTGTTCATGAGCATGATGGATTTTGCCAAAAAAATCATTACAAATCCTCCGACCCTCTAGGGTGTCATTCTTCATTCATTTGAGAGAATGAAAGATGGATATCTATTGCTAATTTGTTTTTGATCGGCTCGAAATAAAAATAGGCAGGTTATATATCATATACTCAATGAAACTATAGAGGTGGTGATATTAGAAAAAGGGACAATGGATAGATCGCTCAGTGTATCAATTAATGAGCTTGGGATGAAATAAGAAACCTCCTTTATGTCGTACAGTAGTTCGTATGTGAATAAATAAGATGGGATATTTGCTACTTGATACTTATTGATATTTCTAGATACAAAATATACGATTATACTAAAAATTATATAAAATTTCAATTCAGATATGGAAAATTTCGAAATGAACATTTATCTCAGTGTGTAAAAGCTGATCGGAATAAATTCATTATTTCGGTTTTGGTACATATTTAAAAAAAATCCCGAAACACGTCCAATTTCAATTATAATTTGACATACTTCAACATAAAAATGCCATCTCTACTTCCAACCCCCTTTGAATGAAAGGTACAACCCCCAATTTTTAAATGGGAAGTATAGGTTTGTCATATATCGTTTGGAAGGTCTCTTCATTCTCTATACAAAAACAATATTGCTTTTGAGTTCATTGCCATAATTGAGGCAAAATTGATTAAAATCATGTGGTTACCGAAATTCGATAAAATACACTCAAAAACTGAAATGTAAGGAAAAACCTAATCGAATGTAAAATAAAAAAAAGAACTATGGATGTTAACGAAGTAGATGTTTAAAATTTCCACCGCGAACGTCTTATAAAACTGTCTTTAACATTATTTAACATATCCGGCGTGATCAACCTAATAGCAAGCGTTATTCGATCTTTTAGGTCATTCAAATCTAAAGGTTTAGTTTTGCACACATTGCACTTTACGTATCCTCATAAATAGATTTCTAATGATGAAAGATCAGGTGTTCGCGCTGGCCATTCAATCGATCCTCGCCTCCCTATCCACCGATTGGGAAATGCTGTATCGAGGTAAAGCCGGACATTAACTTGACAATGTAGTGGTACTCCATCCTGCTGAAATCATATCGTATTCACTGGAACTTGGAATGAGATCATCTTGAAGTAGTACCAAATAATTATCGCCATTCAAATGGCCCTCAATGAAAAAGGGACCAATGATATGGTTTCCTACAACCCCTGCCCAAATATCAACCTTTTGAGGGTATTGCGTGTGTTCTCTCATCCATTGAGGATTTATCATTGACCAGTAGTGGCAATTTTGCCGATTAGCATGACCGTTTAGAGAAAAATTACACTCATCAGAAAACATAACGTCTTCTATTTGGACGATATTGTTATTCAACGTGTCCATCATTTGCTCACACAAATAAGTTTATTTTTTATCAAAATCGTCTTCCATGAGCTCCTGAGTAGGTATCATTCATTTTCTTTTAATATGTTTACTATCGATGTATGGCTAACATTGAATGTAGTGGATGGCTGTCTACTGGATGTATGTCGGTTTTCCTCAAACTCAAGCATCACATCTAATTTGAAATCATCACTCATTGCATTGGCAGCATTTATCTGCACATGACCAAACTCGTGGAACTGCTTCTCTATTTTGCTTATTGTTCCTTGAGATATGGGCGGTGAATTAGAAAATTTCTCATGAAATAGGCGAGCTACTTCCTGTTGTGTTCGGATTTTATCTCCGTAACCAATCATTTGTGAAACTGCTATTTTATGCATTTCTGTTAATATTAGCATTTCTCAGACTTGAAATTAACGAACTTCAAACATAAATTAAAATACTGACAACTATTGTAATATACGAAACAATTTGACAAGGCGTTTTAAACTAACATTGCTACGTAAATTATCTACAGTTTTTTGAAGGATATCAACATGAAATAGGTTTTGAGTATATTGCAATAAGTTTTGAATGTATTTTATAGAATTTCGGTAACTAAATTTTGATTCATTCCATCTTAATTGCCGCAATAAACCTGAAAGCGATAATGTTTTTGAATAGAGAATGGAGAGACCTTTCAAACGATATATCACAAGCCTATACTTCACATTCAGAAAATTGGGGGTTGTACCTGTCATTCGAGGGGGTTTGAAGGTAGGAGTAGCATTTTTTAGTTGGAATATGTCAAATTATAATTAAAATTTAACGTATTTCGGAATTTTTCGAAAATATGTACAGTAACCGAATTAATGAATTCATTCCATTTGGCTTTAACCCACTGTATAAAGTGCAATCTACTGAATTCATTAGTGATTTATTGTTATTTGGAGCAATTCACAAGCAGTGTTTTCAGATCAATACTCAGTAATTTAGACTCAGTAAGATAGGCTATGGAAGTTAAATAATCATTGTTTCAGGATCCCCGATAAAGTATTGATGATTAAGATAACAATTCTGTTACCTGGTCACAGCTTCAATTAACCTACGGAAATGGCATTGACTATATAATTGTACATTTGAGAAAACTGATGGTATCAATGAAAATCTTCGTAGAAATCAGGCAAAATTATTTTCTCCATCCAATATTTACTAAGAATTTTCACAAAATGCGCAGGTCATCAATCGAAAAAGTCTTATGATATTGCCAAATAACAGAGGTTCAGTTAGAAAATAGAAATTCATGGATACATTTTTGAGGTTTTGATATCATCTTCGCTCTGAGAAAATTTCTGTAATGATTTTTTGAAGCAAGTCTCCCAAACAAACTTGAATTCTATTTGAAACAAATGAGATACCTGTTCTATGTATTTTACTCTATAGTATCTAGTATAGTATCCAGTATATAGTATAGTATCTGATATGTAGTATCTAGTATCCAGTATCTAGAATCTAGTGTCTAGTATAGTATCTATTATAGTGTCCAGTGGAGTATAGTATAGTATCTAGTATATTATCCAGAATAGTATAGTATCCATAGTATCTTACTGTGCAGTATATATAGTATCTAGTATATAGTATAGTATCTAATATGTAGTATCAAGTATCCAGTAT
Source organism: Leptinotarsa lineolata (assembly GCA_015342045.1). NCBI lineage: Eukaryota > Metazoa > Arthropoda > Insecta > Coleoptera > Chrysomelidae > Leptinotarsa > Leptinotarsa lineolata. The sequence goes on along the minus strand of WOGR01000026.1, from coordinate 30,156 downwards.
CTAGAATCTAGTGTCTAGTATAGTATCCAGTATAGTATCCATAGTATCTTTTTCTATATTATATAAAGGATATTCTGAAGCATCAATGTAACTTGAACATAAATTGAATCAACCCACCTATTACGTTGACCTCCCCGCTTCTTCTGGCGCTGTGCCCCTGCTTGTTTCTCGCCCAGCACGTGTAAACCCCCGAGTCGGCCTTTTTTTCGACGGGGTTAATGACGAGCGTGCCGTCCCCCAAGACCTTCTGCCGCAGATCGTCCGGCAGCTCTCTGCCGCCCCTTTCCCAGTGGATCTCGTCGATGGGATATCCCGCGACGGGACACTTTAGCTGGAGCGTCTCCCCTGCGACGGCGGTTACTTTCGGAATCAGCCGGATGTAGGGCATTCCTGTGGAAAATACCGAGGGAGATGCATGATTTCGTTCAGGAAGGGTCGCGGTTATGTGATTATTCAGTGTTGCCAGAGAAGTATGTACCATATGCGGATCATTTTTATCAATTGTTTCAGTAAAAACTCGACTTTAGGATCAAGGTCTGCTTCGTTCGGAAAATAGTTCTTATAGTACCTGGGCATACTTGAAGACTGGCTTTAAATTTAATTATCTGAATGAACAATTCGTTTAGGCCAGTCTCAACTCAGCTACACAGTAGGTTTATGGACTGACACCTATCAGAAAACAACTACTCCCCTGGATGATACCACGAAGGGCGCTGGATTATATCCGACAGGTGTCAACGCAGGATTCTTCACAGAAGTAATTTCTGCATATGCTGTTGGCGATACAACTTTCGGAATCGATTTTTAATCATTGGAATATACTTGCAGAGCGGTTTCGGGCCTGGTTGGCCACTCGTCAGTGCAAGGTAGTGCCTATCATCAACCTAGAGTCGACTATTTACGATAATTAATAATCGAATTCTATTCAGAATATCATTCCTAGAACCAGGCAGAAGCAAACGTCCAAAAACATCGCGTCATCTGCCTGTCGATGTACTAACCAACTGCATATCCACATGACCCAAGATCTCATACAACGATCGAATTGTTCATTTAGATAATTTGATTTAAAGCCAGTCTTCAAGTACGCCCACGAACTATAAGAATGAAAGTTTTTTGTCCTTGTACGGGGTCTTGGACCATGTGGATATGCGGTTGGTTAGTACATTGACAGGAAGATGGGGCGATGTTTTTGGGCGTTCGCTTTTGCCTAGTTCGAAAAACGATACTCTGAAAGGAATTTGATTTTTGATTATCGGAAATCATCGACTCTAGGTTTATGATAGACATTACTTTGCACTAACGAGTGGCCAACCAGCCCAAAACCGGTTTGCAAGTGTGTTCCAATAATTGAAAATCGATTCCGGAAGCTGTATCGCCAACAGCATATGCAGGAATCACTTCTTTCAAGAATCCTATACTGACAACTGTCGGATATAATCCAATGCCCTTCGTGGTATTAGCCAGGGGAGTAGTTGTTTTCTGATAGGTGTCAGTCCATAAACCTACTGTGTAGGTGATTGAGACTGATCTGAACGAATTGTTCAGTTAGATAATTTGAATTATATAGTCCATAAAATTTCGATTTTTCCGCTTTTCCAGATTTTCCTGGCGTGAGTGGCTATCTTCTGCAGAGGTTTATATATCCTGAGTTAATCTCCGATGAGTGGATTTAAAACCCTCTGAAGAAGTTAGCCACTCGCGGCAGTGAAACGTCAGGAAGAAATTCCAAGAATCGAAAGCTTTCAAACCCAAAAAATAGTGACACTGATATCGGGAAATGTTATTGAAAATAATTTTTCCAAATATTTTTTTCAGTCAACAAGAAAAATTACAGTCACATGGAAATATATTTTGATGTTTTTCTCTTTTTTTATGAATTTTAGCACTGTTGCAAAATGAAACATGGAACTTCTCAGTTTTGGCAATAAAGTAAAATGTGAAACTCTTCAGTTTCGGCAATGCTCTGTATCAGATACTTTTTCTTCAAAGTGGCGTCATACTGAATATGTGTTTTTCAATAATTTTCAACCATGTATGCGGTAACTTCATGAAACTTCATTTTAGAAAACGTAAATTGTCTCCATGAATGATACACATAAATATCAAGATAATAGTTTCACTAAATGCAGTCAAATTTATATTATCTGAATCATGGTATGTATAAAAATGGAACGCATATAAAATCAATTTTTTTTTGTCAATAACGAACTTTTGTGACTTTTTTTATTAGTTCGGACTTCAATTGTCTAATATGACTCTACTATGATTCAAAATCTATGAAAAAATAAATAATTTTCGTTTCATTGTTCAACAAAATTATTATTTCAACTCTTCTTTTAAATTTTATTTGTTCTTTCATAGATTTGGAATCATAGTAGAATCATATTAGACAATGGGAGTCCGAACTAACAAAATTCACCATGAAACATTGTCAACTTCTTCCAAACAAATATTTTGACCCTTTTTGTTTAACTATTGTCTTAATATTGATGTGTAATACTCTTGGATATACAAGGATGATCAAGCAAAGAAGTAACTTCCAGACAAACTGGAAGAAAGAGCCCTCTCAGAAAAATACTTTTGAAATTATCAAAATTTTTCCGATAGATATCAAAAGATTGAAATTGAAATTTTCACATTTTTTTTCGAAATGAGTACTTATGCAGTGAGGTTTTGAAGATCAGAGTCGAAAATTAAAGAAAAACATTTAGATTTTTGAAGTCGGAGCTATTCAAGGAACAAAAAAAAATTACTATTTTTTCACTCTCTCTATGAGAGGTCATACTACAGGAGAAACCCTGAGGTGCTCTAATAGCGGTGCCTGTGCGAAAGTAGTGATTCACATTGAATTTGAATCGCTGGAGATTGAATCTATTTGGAAAAACGTTCTCAGAAAGTTTATTTCACATAATGGCAGTTCTCTATCTGGAAGAGCTCTCAAACAGTGGAGTTCGAGGTGTATTGATTCGCAGGATTAGCAGCCAGAGTTCGTTGCTTATTTCTGATATGTACCGCTCTTGGTGAAATCAAAGGTGCTAAGTCACTTGTACACTTTCCGTGAAAGTATCTATAGAAGAGACAGTCATCTACAACCTTTCTTTGATGTTCCAGACTATCAAGGTTGCAAGTGATGTTTACGTCTCCAATTAGATGGATGACTCTTTTCTAGATGGATTCTAGCAGTTTCAGGTTATGTTTAGGGGCGGAGCTCCTTGCATGAAAATATTACTCCAAATTAGGTCTGATCTGAGCTTCATAAAGCACTGAACGTTGCTGAGGTGTGTACAGTTTTCTGGTTCGGAACAGTCTTCCAAGCTTCTGAGAAGCAGTCATTGCAATTCCAGGGACACGATTATGCTATGATATCCATTTCAACCCCCAACAAACTCATCATCGAAGAAGAAAGCGGAACTGTCTGTCCTGACATTATTATATCCGGTTCAGAGACGTTCATCTTTTTGGAAAAAACCGATATCTGGCTTTTCGTGGCATTGAATTGAACCTGATTATATTCATCCCAATTTGAAATTATCTTTAGATCCTCTTTAAGATATGCAACCTTCTGCTGCCGGTGAAGATGTGCATCCGCAACCGATATCCTGAAATCCAAATGGAAGACCAGACAAGTGTGCTGTCGTCAGCAAAGCAATATATTGAATCCTTGACTTTTTCCAATAAGTCGTTGATATACAATAAAAAGAGGTTTGGAGACAATATAGTGGAGAACACCAGTTGATGGTGAAAGTATTCGAGAGATATCCATCGATAGCCACTTGCAGGGAACGTTCGTTCAGGAAACTTGGAAGCCATACACAAAAATGATACGACAAGCCATAGCATCGAAGTTTGGCCAGCAAACCCTCATGCCACACACGGTCAAAGACCTTAGAAATATCAAGCGCAACAGCACTTGACTCTCTATGTTTTTCGATTGCGTTATTCCAAATATGAGTGACATACGATAGAATGTCGCCTGTTTCCGAAAGCCATATTGGTGATCGCTCAAGATGTTGAAGCCTTCCAATTATTCAAGGATATGGCTGTTTACGGCTTCCTCCATGATTTTGATATAACTGATAGCAAAGCGACTGGTCTATAGTTATTTGGACTTTTTTTTTGCCCATTTCGAGAATAGGCTGAACGCGAGCAATCTTTCAACAAGGAGAAGAACTTCTTTCTTGTGAGGCAGATTGATGAGCCTGAAAAATAGCGGTGCAAGTTCATTTGCGAACTTTTAAAGTACGATGACGGGCACTTCATCAGGACCAGACGCTTCGTTGATATTGAGCTATTCCAAAATTCTCCTGACTAGACGTTTTGGGAAAGTCAAGAAAACACAGTGACTCTCACAACGAACTTCCATCGTATAGAAGTACTGGCTTTTTCGAAAATAGTCTTCAATATACAGATTATCCAGCAGGAGTAGGGCGTAACAAAGTTTTTTTTTTGAGTAAACTGACATATATTGCTTTCCTTATTCGGTTTCCGTCAGAAAAGTGCTTTTGAAATATATGATTTCATAGATTTACTGAGCAGTTCAGAAGTAATCAAAAAAAAAATAATGTCGAAAATTGGATCTTTCTCCCACCCTCACTCTCAATGGAAACATATTTGTAAAGAATATTTTCTTACGTTGATGTTTTGATATTCAGTTCATTCAGTATCAAATATTACTATTATTGTTGTTTTGAAATATTGAATGAGGTGGAAACTAGAAAACACTTTTTTCATGATTTTTTTGGTTGAACACCTAATCTGAATTCACCAACCAAGTAAGCGTCTTCAGGAGTTGAAGAAACTTGCTTGGTGAATTTTGTTCAATTTGTTGATGAAATGTGCGTCAAAAAACCTATTGCATCTCTGGTGATTGGATAAATTGCTTGTTTCCGAATATTGAAAGCAATTTATGAAATTTTATGGATGAAAACCTAACTGTTATACCCCATGTTACTACTAAATAGCCTGTATATTGAAAAGTATTTCATAGAAGCCTAATGTGCACTTTTCTATGGATTATTTTCTGGTAACTTCGGTGCTTCATCTCAAATTTCTAATGGAAGCTCGTTGTGTCTCACACTGTATGATCGATTTTTTGATACATCAAGACATATTATCATAATGCGACTATCAGCAGTATCCGATTTCGTCTCAATGTGGCTGTAATAAAGACAGTACAGGAAATTTACATTTTATTCACGGCAAACTGTTTTGCCTGTTTTCTACGTTGGAGAAATCCATCTAAAGATATTCAAAGCTCTCACCGTATATATTCAGCCTGGCAGAATGGGAACTTCTACCCGCTCTGTTTTCTGCAGTGCATGTGTATTCACCACCATCCTCCACCATTACGTTGCTGATGTTAACGTGGCTTATCACATCCCCGTGAACAGTGACGTATTGCCCAATCACAAATCTGCAAATTAAGAGTAAGAAAATATAATTCTAAGTCCTCATAACTCCAGTAGGTGACGGTGTTTTACTTTTTAAATTTTGAAAGGATAGATAGAACTCATAAATCGATATTCTTTTTAAAGATTGAAGATGAGAGAATGGTCTGATTCAATTTTCATTCGCAAACAATAACAATTGATGACTGAATAATCATCTGCCATTTTGAAGCATTCATTTTTCCAGATATTAGTTAGTTGAGACTCATTTATGTTGTTCCTCTTCACGGAAATCTTTTGTAAAAGACGAAAGATTTATTCACTGGGCAAAAATGCATGCTCCTTCGTTAATCTCTGTGTAGGTGTTCCCCAGCTTGTTTGGGTGAATCGTATTTTTTTTTTCAGTAAAAGTTGTCATTACTTCATAACAGAAGTCTGACGAATGTTCAATATATTCAAATCTTTATATAACGTATTCGAGTAATGCTTTTTTGTGACATTTTCATCAGACAGTTTACCAAACTGCAACACGTGTTGATATACAATAGCTTCCTCAAGCATTTTCTTTTTCATGTAATCAATCAGAAGAGTGAAATTTCGGTTTGAACGAAAAGTTTTTCAACTATCATCACATGTTCCAGTTTGGTTTCCACACTCTCCCTTCTCAATCAAATATACCATAAATGCTACTGAGGTGTGGTAAACTTTGACATAGTAAGTATGAACAGTATGATGTGAAATTGATTTAAACCGGTTTTCACTGAAGATTCCTAATATTGACGAGATGTTGCAGAACATATTTTTATTGATAGTGTTACAAATCTCAGAGTCAACTTGGATTCGGAATATTTCAAATCCTTGTGTTATTCTCAGGATATTCATTTCCCACGATAATTTCTTTTATCAAAACTCACCACAGGACTATGTATCGTTGCCCTTTTTCTCCAGATATTAGAATTTCCCTGATTTATATCGCTGTACGGACACGAATGAATGGACCATTGAGAGGAAGCAAAGAGAAAAGTTTCTGGGTATTGGAGACATTCTTTAACCCCACGTCAGATTGTCGCAGTTATTTCGGTTCATGAAATAGATTGAAACTTGCTGGACGATGTGGTTGAGAGAAATTTTCTGGCAATTTGGTGATTATTGATAACAAACATTTCCTTCAACTATGATCATAATATGTAGATAGAACAGATTTCTTGACTGAATTCGCACAGATTTTCTAATTTCCTGCACATCTTTTTTTCAGTGTGTCATATAGCTCTTCAATTTTATGACGGATCTCAAACTTTCATTAACTCATCTGATGTTTTGCTTTGAAGTTTAAAACTATTTTTTCAGTTTTCACATTGTCACACCAAAGATAAAATCAATCTGCTCATCACGAAAAGTACTGAAAATTTTAGTGAACTTTTTGAGAAAACAATTACCTATTACTGAAAAGGTATCTCAAAATTCTCAAAAGTGTAAAAGATTAGTTGAATGTGATGCTATTTCGAAGACTCTCCTGACAAACTATGATGAGCTGTCTTTCCGGGTTTCCTTCTGTGGTCTCTGTTTCTGATCCTCACAAGGATTATTCACACAACGTTTCGACAAAGTATCTTTTGCCATCTTCCGGTAATATCTGAAATTTAGACTGATTCACTAGAAATATCTTTTACAATTCATTACATGTGTTGCTCCCATTGTCATTTGGGATTGTGCGGTCTGTTTATAATGAATCTACACGTTGCTGATATTCTTTGTACGTCATCCCTCTTGCTCATACTACTCGATCACTTTTCAATTATGATAGCCTCGCTGATTGTTCGAGAATAGAAGTTTCCATCGCTTGTTTGAATTTTTGTGTTCTCAAAATTGAAGTTGTGTCTTCTGGCCACTACGTGTTGGTAGAGATAAGATGTGGTGACTTTTTCCTTCACTGATAATTCGTTTTCATTTTTTCGTTTGTTGAATCGCCTTTGGTCTGGTCGATTTTAGTTTTGTCATGGTATTGACATTGTACTTCCTAAACACCTTGGAGCTCTAGTAGTGTCTGGTTCTTTGGATGATGGAGTATTTTTATTAAGGACAAAACTCAAGTACAGGAAAATCTTCGAGGTGCTCTTAGAGCAGTGCCTGTGCAAAAAGAGCGATTCACATTTGATTTGAATCACTGGAGATTGAATCCATTTGGAAAAACTTTCTCAGAAAGTTATTTTCACATATACACAGTTCTCCAAATGGGAGAATTCTTGAACAGTAAAGTTAAGGGTGTACTGGGTTGAACCTCCAACGATGAGCAGCCACAGTCCGTCGCGTATTTCTGGTATGAACCACTCTTGGTGGAATCGAATAAGCCAAGTCACTTGAACACTTCCTGTGAAAGAATCTATAGAAGAGAGACACATCTCCAACCTTTCCTCAATGTTCCAGACTATGAAGGTTGCAAGTGATGTTCGCGTCTCCATTCAGTCGCATGGCTCTTTTCTGAATGAAATCCAGCAGCTTCAGGGTATGCTCAGAGGCGGACCTCTATACATGAGAACAATACACCAGAAAAGGTCTGATCTGAGCTTTATAAAGCATCAAAAGTTACTGAGGTGTGTACAGTTTTCTGGTTCGGAACAGTGTTCCTAGCTTTTGAGCAATTCCAGCGAAATGATTGTGCCAATAAACCCCACCAAACTTATCAAAGCAGAAAGCGAAACTGTCTATCCTGACATTATATCCGGTTAGGAGACATTCATCTTTCTGGAGAAAACCGATGCTTGGATTTTTGTGGCATTGAATTGAATCTGGTTACTTTTACCCTGATTCGAAATCACTTTGAGGTCTTCATTGAGATATGCAACCTCCTGCTGCCGGTGAAGATGTGCATCCGCAGCCGAAGTTCTGGAATCCAAATGCAATAACGAGACAAGTGTGCTGTCGTCAGCAAAACAATATATTGGATCCTTGGTTTTTTCAATGAGTCGTTTATATACATTGGATAGAGAGTCCCTGGGAATACCAGCGTTGATCGGATTTCACATCATCAATTGCTCATGAAATTATCAAGCTTTGGCATCCCAAGGAACCTCCAATATCTCCTAAAATTCCTCACTGAGAGAAAGTTATTTGTGGAATACGAAAAAAATAAAATCGTCTGTATTAAATGCAACTTTCGGGGTTCCTCAAGGTTCAAACTTGGGTCCACTATTATTCATTCTGTTCGAATGATATTTCTGATAGTATCAACTCTAAAATACTACTTTATGCTGATAATATAAAGATTTTCAGGGATATTGAAGATTACTCTGATTCTGTATCATTACAAAACGATATCACTGAGTTACATAATTGGTGTCAGAAAAATGAACTATCATTGAACATAGGCAAATGTAAAACTAATCAAATAGACTCTTCTACTTTACTTTCGTCATTGAAATTTAACGTTCCTCGTATAACTTCCAGACCACACAGAACTTTTTACATAGAGGTACCTAATTCACAACACCACTTTTACTGTCCTTTGACTTCTAGTTTAGAAAATATGGATATATTCTTTTAACCCTTACATCAGTTTAGAAAAGCAATATTTAATGCACTACATAACTGATTGAAACTGATGCTTATGTTATAATGGTACATGGTATGTTGTAATGCTAATATAGATTTCGTCTTATGTTTTAATTTTTTGTTTCAGCACTAATATAAGCCTTTCATTTTCTATTATGTACTTCTGTAATTGAGTCTTATGACCTGTTGGATGTATTTTCTCAATAAATGAATAAATAAATAGTGGCCTTGGAAATATCCAGCGCAACAGCTTCTCATTCTCCATGTCCCTCGACTGCGTTATTCCAAATATGGGTGACATACAAAGATGGTCTCCTGTTAATCCTTGTTTCTGAAAGCCATATTTGATGATCGATCAAGATGTTGAAGCCTTCCAAATATTTGAAAATATGGTGGTTCACGGCTTTCTCTATAATTTTTGACATCACTGATAGCAGAGCGACTGGTCTACAGTTATTTGGCAGATTTTTTTGCCCTTTTTGGAAATAGGCTGATTGCCAGCAATCTTTCAAGAAGAAAGAAAATCCCTTTCCTGTAAGACAGGTTGAAAAGTCTGCAAAATACTGGTATGAGTACATTTACGCACCTTTTAAGGTGCTTCATCAGGTTCAGGTCCTTATTGTACGTTCTGGTACAAATGATGTTACTATGTTGTGTTGGTGAAGAGTTTTGCTGATTTTTTCTGTGGTTCCTTTAATATATGGTAGTGTGGTTGTTGTGACCAGTGATTCTCGTATTTTCTGCTGTTTTTGTGTGATCTTGAAAGCTGTTTTCATAATTTTCTCTGAGTAGTTATTCATTCCTATAGTTGGTATCTCGATGGTGTTAAACTCTTGTTGTCTATGTTTGTAGTCTGCCAGCCTCTTTGAATTTCGAAATTTCAATAATACAGAAGGCTTGGGTGATTCTACATGAACAGTCCAATGAAATATCTTCCAGAACGACAGAATCTCCTAACTGTTGTAGTTCTTCAAATAATTATGAAAAACAATTGTGATTGCATATAATATTCGAACTTTCGCTATCATTTTTTTCGTTTTCTGTTCATCGAACATTTTCGCAACTTTTACCTGATTTGTCGACGTCTAGACTGAGTGACACCTTCCATACCCCGCCTGCTTCGTGGAAGTACGAACTTCAATTCTCCAAGATAATGGACACCTTTAAAACGAGCAAAATATTCGCGAGTCCAACTCTAGTTCTTTCCCACTAGTAATTTCCTCTCGGGTTACACTCGGAAAGATTCGATCCAAATTCGAAGCTGCTCATTCCGAAAGAATGATAAAACTATCATTCGAGAAATTGAATAAGAATCCATCAAGTTCGACCGTGACTACGATTCAGCGATTCGAGAGAAAATCGAAACCGAGAGCTCTGTACGCCAGATGAGATCTATGTGTATTTGATTTCCTGGAAGATAACGAGTTCGGAGATGCGGAGCAGAACTGGCGAGAAGTTTTTCTCGACTCCGTTTCCTGTGGTTTATTTACACATATAAATGGTTTCTGATGAACCGGAACCGTGAGTTGTAGACTGTGCATCCTGGCACTCTGGCAATTTATTCTATTGATAGAATCGAACATGTACATCTGTTCAGTTTTTCAGAACCTAAAACTGAACGGTTCCAAATCATCATGTATGAACCAAATATGTGTTCTGCAAATTTATATTTTCGTACATGGTGGTTTTTCATGTTATTTTTGTGTTCAGATTATCAACCACATACACATAAACACAGTTTGTATTTCGAGCCTGAAATGCCCTTCCATCTGATTGTCTTTTTTTGGGGAATTTCTCTATGTAAATCCTAGATGCAAGACGGCAATTTCCGTCACTTTCTCTTAAAGCATATACCATCTGCATCATATCTTTCAATATATAATTCTTAATGAGAATGATTCAATCTACATGCGAAAGAAACTTCAACACATGGCGTTATTGACAAATTTCGAAATCCATTTTTTGATGTCAGTCATGGATAACTGGGCTTTCAAAGGAAAAAGCAGTATTCTTTAGGTTTTTTACTCATTCCTTACCGTTAAAACCGCTGATATCTATCACTAAATGGTATAAAAAATGTTTATGTACTAGCCATCAGTTTGAAAATTTGAAAAATAGAATTTAGTAAGTGAACGTAAGAAAATTACATTTTTTTGTGGTTACAACTATTACTAAAACTTGGTATAATTTGTGAAATATCAGTTTTTTGTAGTTAACTTCGATAAGAAATGTAGTGAAATGTTGAAACATTTCATACATTAAAAAAAATACAGGGTGTTCCATTTGAAAAAGTTGAATTATGTCTGTTTGAAAATGAAAAAAACTTGACCAGTTTTACCGAGCACCGAAAGAAATTATCATGGTGCTGTTGACTAACTATTTCGTAAAAATCCACTTAGTTGCTGTAGACATGCGGGTGGTGAGTTAATAAAAAATATTATCTGCAAAATAGGTTTTTCTGGAATAACTTGGCAATCCCGCCATGGAGATTCGAAAACAAAAATTTCTCAGAGAGGTGAAAAAAATATGGAATCGATTAACGTTTTCATGTACTGTGTGTTCTATTTAAAAAAATATAACTTCAGTTGGCCACGCTTGGCTGAATTGTCCAGTATGCGAGAAAATAATTTTGAAAGACAGTATTTATTGATATGGCTGCAAAAAAATTGAGCAGTTCGAAAAATTGTTACCTCTGATAGCAACGGACTGAGAGAATCTTGTTGACTTACCCTGTACAGTGTATCAATGATACCTCATTTTCTACTAATTTGATGATTAATTGAAACAGATGCTTATCAGTGTGTGAGTTTTTTTTTTGCTCAATTAATAACTGTTTTGCTTTACGCTAGAGTCGGTTCATGACTAAAAAAAAACTGTAACAAAAAATTATACAGATAGAAGTTCCATTTCTGAATGTTTCAAAATCATTCTACTCCTTAACGAAAGTAGTGAGTTAATACTTCCACTACTTTCTGAGCTTCACCAAAGTACGAAAATAATAATAGCAACTACTCCACCATCAACATTAGGGAATGAATAAATATCCGTGAACCTTATACAAGGGAGTCTTGATGTAAAATATATTACCTCAGAAGTTATCATTGCATTTCTATAGAGTCGCAGGAAAACTGGAAACATTTCACTTTCACTCACCTTCCATGACTGGGAAGAGGAAAGCCATCCAGGTTCCATGATATTTGAGGAGTGGGATTTCCAGACGCACTGCATTTGAGAGAAACTGCAGGTCCCGGCTGGAGCGTCTGTTCTATGAAGCTGTATAGAAGAATCGGTGGAGCATCTGGAATCAAAAACTCATGTATATATTTCTTTGTTGAATTGTTCATATAAAAAAGTGTATCGTTGGTAATTTCATCTTGGATTATCCAATTTTTTGATTGGACGCGTTACCAAAATAATAAAATAAATTTTTTTGGAAAGCTTCACGATGATGTTATGAATAATTTTTCCTCGATATATTGTTCTAGTTTTTCTGAAAAAAGATCAATCGTGAACACAATCAATTGAAACAAGCTTGAAGACATTTGTTATTTGTGCAAGATTTGGACGAAGTTAGGTTTCAAAATTTCTCACTTCGGATTATTTTGATCGTTAGTAGCTTCGACACGATCATCTTCGACTCGTTCGGGTTGGAGCCTGGCTCCCTTACCCTTTCAACTGATACTTGTCAGAAGGACAAGTGGGGGATGTGGACTGAGCTGGGGGGATTGGCGGGGAGATGGTCCTGACGGACATCTGGGCCGCCCTTCACGGTGTTACCCCTATGACTGGACTATTCCTTCGAAGATGACCATTTATAGGTTCAACGACGCATTCAACCAAACTAACGTAGAGATACGCAACATATGGAAACCTTTAATGAAACGGAAAAACTGACAACTCCCGCTAATCCGGTGAAGCGGAGAGAAGGAAGAGGTGATAGTTGAAAGCGTTCGAATGAGCTATAAATAGTCATATCTCGAAGGTATAGTCCAGTCATCACCTGAAGACGATTGTGTATACTAACAATTGAAACATCGTGAAGTAAATTAATTCGAAATTTTTTTTAATTACGTATTTGTTCAATTTTTACTTTTTTGCTTATTTTTATTTCATTTTAATTTGAATTCAGATTGTAGCACGGTGTAGAAATTGAGTTATTACTGAACACGCCTAAGTAAGCTATTATGGACTGAAAGTATTAAGTAAAAATCTCACCTCAAAATGTTATTTTATGTTTCAGATTTTAAAAAAATTGAACACATTTCATTTTCAATTCAAGCTTGACCTATTTTCGAATAAGAGTGAGAAAATTTTGAGATTGGATATGATGAACAATAAAAACTTCTCAGTCATTCCATAACCTACTCTGCGAAAAGACCGCTTGTATTCTATTGCCATACTACGGAAATTATAGTTCATGTCTAACAAAAAATGAATAAAAAGTAGACACTGTACGACAAATCACCTCGTAACTATTTACTTCACTGATATCAAATGCGTAAAAATTCTGTACTGCTCTCTGATAAGATATCTTGAATACGAATCTTCTGTATGGAACCCTACATATGCAAGACATATCCATATATTAGAACCAGTTCAGAGAAAATTCCTAAGATTGGTCGTGTTTAAAAACAAAATTACTCCTGAGAACTACATATATAACTTCCTCAACTACACTGTCTCACAGACCTCAAAACACTCCGTAACAGAAGGGATACTAAAGACTGGAAGATATTTTTCAAAATTATTAATGGAATTGTCCATTGCCCCTCATTGCTATCCAAGATCGGACTTTCAGCTTCTCCCAAATTTATTAGAAATACAACATTTTCTCAACCACACTATAGAACAAATCAGTATCTTCATTCCTTATAACTTTAACTATAAAACTATAATGGGAGACTTGAATATTGATCTGTTAGCTGACAAATAATTATGTAGAATATGAGAACATATACATGTACATGGTTTTTTCTCATATATTAACAAAGTCACACGTCCGGAGAGCAAAACTTGCATCGACAACTTCTTTGTGAGAAGCATAAATGCTGAAATAGAGTCATTCATATTTGAGGCAAACATAACAGATCATCACCCAATGGCTTTTTACCTATTACGAAACTAAATCATAGCTCTGATTCTTGTTCTGAAAAAAGGCAATTAAAAAAATATATCAAGTACGGTAGTTTGAGACTTCAATTGCAAGAACACTGGACGAATATATACAATGAAGAAGATCCAAAAATAACAGAAAAATTCATCAATAAAATGAAGCAACTCATAGGAAAAAATACACGATTGACCAAGGTCAGAAACGCTAACTCAATAAACAAGAAAAAATGGGTTACGCCTGCAATACACGAATCTATTAGAAAAAAAATAAAATGTACAAAGATTTTAACAAAAACCACGAAAATCAAACTCTGAGGGAAAAATACCATTTGTACAGAAACAAAATAAATGACAACAAAATTAGTAAACAAAAAGTACTCTGAAAAGATCAACCAAAATTGCTGAAGATTGGAACTATAGAACCATTATTCAAGAGTGGAGATAAGCTAAAAATAGTCAGACCAGTCTCTCTAATTTCTAACTTAGCTTAAATAATGGAAAAAATAATTAAGGTAAGAATAGTGAATTTTTTGAGTAAACACAAGGTCATTTCATGCTCACAGTATGGTTTCAGACAAGGTTAATCGACGGAAGATGCATTTCACAATTTAACATCAAGAATATATGAGGCTATCGAAAGCATTCGATACTGTCTGTCATAAAAAGTTGCTCAGTAAATTGGAAAATTATGGGAGAAGAGGAAATATATACAAGTTACTGGAAGACTATTTATCAAACTGAGAGCAGAGTGTCAGTATAGGTGGTATTAAGAGTGTTTCGATGACTGTTACATACGGTGTACCCCAAGGAACGGTACTATGTCCCCTGCTATTCATTATATACATGAACAGTATTTTTAGTGTGAACACAGAGGGTAGTATTATAAGTTTCGCTGATGATACCGCCATCTTCTACCAGTCGAAACAGATTTTGCCAAATAGTATGAATGGTTCAGATATAACAAGGTCACTCTCAACTTAAAAAAAACAAATACCTACCACTCTTCATTTCTCATTCATCATACTTACCTAATATGGGGCCATTAAAATTCGGAAAAAATTGCGAAATTCCAGAAAACATCTCGATAAAATACCTGGGTATTTTTCTAATGTAGAAACCTACAATTGAAAAAGCTCTTCCGACTTATCTATTGACTTTCATTACTCAAAATGTTTTATCGAAATAGTTAGTCCAGTTGTAATTGTATATGCGGTTGAAATACTTCGAGAATACCTCTCGGACATAGGAGACTATAGATGTTTCATGGAGATGATCATGAAACATTCTATCAGTGATTTCAGCAAGTTTGATTCAAGTTAATTTTCTTTTTCATCTACATAACAATATAATAATAAAACCTAATGATAATAATCAGGCAAATAAGCCAGATGTAGTTCTTCTGGACCATCAGACCAAGACGATATTTGTCGTGGAGTTTTCAGCTCTTGGCGAAACGAATATAGTCCAAAAAGAGGAGAAAACATAAAATATCGATATTTTCTCTTCCAACTCCACAGATTCTATTCAGACCACTCAAGATGATTGCTTTGAATATTGGAGTCCTTGGTGGAATGGAGCCCTCTCGAATTTCAAGATCATGACGGCAGAAATCGGAGCCGGAAATATGCAGAAGGCTGTCATTCTTGGCTCACTGCACTCGCTCAGAACACATGAATCTCGGACCCAATGATCATTTTCCCCACGGTGTGGGAGTGGTCATTGGGTGATGATGCTGTCCCGCCCTCCCGAATGTATCGGGGCTCGGAGATAAAGCCCAACCAGCGCAACCTTAAATAATAATAATGATCATCATATTTATCAATCTCAAGAGACAAGACTGTTTATCATTAAATGGTTACTAAACTAGTCATTCGAATACCAATTAATCAATGAAATGTACAGCACACATTGATAATAATTGAATAACAATAAAAAAAATGACTATGCATCATACTCACAGATTTTCCGAAAAGTTATATATGTGGTTACACTTGTAGTGAAACAGACACATTGTAATAGTTTGATCCTGTATATCTCGATTATGACTAATGTTTTTTTTTAAATGATAGAATATGAGAAGGTAAAATCGTATTCAAAAATGAATTTCCCATTTATTGTGTGAAGTTTTCTTCGCGTTGTTTGGGGAACTTCAACTCTTGATGATGAGACTTTTGGGGTACTTGGATAGACTTTAATTTAAAAAACATACTATTTCAGTATTGACATTTGAAATTATGTTGCAGTTCTCCTGATAGCACTGGTTACATTGGGAATAATCCTATTCTTCCTTCTGTTGATTTGCATTTTCTCCGCGTGTATCAAAGGAAAATCAAAAAATGCTGGGATCTCTTCAGGCATGAGATTTATGCCACAAAAAGCAACTGATGGAGGAAATGGAAATTCTTTGGACAGAAGAGCGATGATTCAAGATACTAGCTCCGAAGACAGTAGATCTGACACGAATGAAAGTGTTCCTTATATTCAGGTGGGTAGAGATATTCATATTAATCGCTTAAAGAGATAGTCATATTAATCGATAAAAAAATTAGGGATAAAAATATTCAGCAAATAATGCTACTGATTATACTCATTACATTGATACACTTCTGGTCCTGATTTGAAAAACACAGAGAGCATCTGGCTGTTATTCTTGATAGTTTCAAGACTTTGATAGTATCTTGCACAACAACCAGCAAAATTTTTCTATAAAAGTTAACCAAGAAAATTTCTGTTCATGGCTTCATTTTCTTATAAGTGGACAAGGCTGGTCCTCCCTAGGATACCATTACCATTAACGCCAGCGTTTCCCAGGGATCCCTGTCATCTCATCTTTTTTCTTTAGTACATACAAGACCTATCAGGAAAAACCAGAAACTCATTGCTACTTCGCTACAGACTTTCTCATCTTTCCATTTAGATGACCAATTATTACCTCGGCCAATACACATCTTCGCCGACAACAAGATTTCAAGGAATTTCAGCTGGGCGTGATAGTCCCCAAGTATAATTCAGTGATTTTCATTTCATTCCAGCGAAATTATTCTGTTGTACCTAAGCTTCTCGATTGATCTTCAACTGAAAACAATTCACTTTCATCATTCTCAAAGTATTCCTTTGTATGAAGAAATCATTTGGAATAAAAACGTTCATCAAATTTGACTGCTCAACTTCATAAACCCCAATAAACTCACTTAGTTTGCTCTTTTTTATATACAGGAACAATCAAAGAAACCAAAAACCGTCCTAAAAAAGTTTTCTAAAATATCTATGCAAGTTTCGGAAGACGTGAAAAACGGCGATAGTAATAATGTATCCTTCGTGGATCAAAGAGACCGATCCCTTACTGTAATGATTCCGAGAGCTAAGTACCATCCTGCTTCTGCAACATCTCCTCTGATGAATTACACCACATTTGATGCCAGAAAACCGTCAGTTCCATCCACTATGAATGGAACAAAGCTGTTAAGTTACTTGGACGCTGGACCATCTCCAAGTAAGGTAGGTCCGATTATTTACTATGCATTATAATCACCATCCACCTGACAAGTATGATACTTACTATGGGTAAAAAACCTAGTTACTAAGAACTTCTGAAGTTGAATTTGCACGGACTTCCTTGACTATAACCTCAATTTCTATTGTTCTTATCCCTTATTTCGATTCCACATAGAGAAAAAAAAACAAAAGTGAACAAATATACGAGTATTAACGATTTGTAAAACATAACAATATAAAATAAATTTACAGAGAATAGTTAGTTTGTTCGTATATTTTTTAAAAATAAAATATCCGATACCAAAATTAAATTGGAACAAGAACGGAATCAAAGAAATGCTGATAGTCTATGTAATTTCATTCGTATAATATTTCAACACACAAACTTTAGACCTAAGCTACCAAAATTGAAATGAAACTAATGCAAGAAATGCTAACATGTTTGCTTAATTTTTTTTCAAACTTATCAGGAGTTATAATGATCTCATATATTTGACAAAAACCATATAGATTATATTTTCTGAATTTGTAAAAAAGTTATTCACCCTATTTTAAAATATTTAATACTGTACTCTAAATCCCCTTTTATTTTTGCCCGTTTAAATAAAAAATATCACACGCCTGCGAGACCGTCTTTCGCTAACAAAATATCACGAACTTGTTTCCACGGAAATCCCAATTTTTCTGAATTATTACAATACCTTATGAAGTTCACTTGACAACCTTTGAGAGAGTATTTTACTTCCGAAAACAAACATTTCCATGGATTATTGCTGAGGGTACCTATCTTAATTTCTTCCAATTCTAAAAATCCTCACGAAACTTCGACAACCGCCCGATTTTTTGTTTCTTTGGGCCTCTTTTCAACACTTTTTTCAACTAAAATTTTTTAACCTCAGAATACGCAGTAATACGATACCTACTAATTCAATTATTTTT
This sequence comes from Leptinotarsa lineolata, assembly GCA_015342045.1. NCBI lineage: Eukaryota > Metazoa > Arthropoda > Insecta > Coleoptera > Chrysomelidae > Leptinotarsa > Leptinotarsa lineolata. The sequence goes on along the minus strand of WOGR01000026.1, from coordinate 11,671 downwards.
CCAGGTTAATTGAATCTTTCAATTGTAATAAGTAACAATAAACCCACTGAATTAATCCTTTCTTCCCGTTCAGCTTAAGACAAAATTATTACTAATTGCACCTACACAGAGTGAGTGTTACCTGTCATAATAAATTTCAGTAACACTCGAAGTTCATCTATATACCTACCTTTATATCTAATTGATCCTCTACTTTAGTCAGAACCCAGCAGAAAAGTCAGCAAAACACCTACCGACACCATTATTGAAGAAAAACCAAACTCTCGTAAAACTTCCGGAGCGCTAATTTCAGCTGGATTCGAAGTGTCTGCCACAGTTGTCAACAATATGGGTACTTTGGGAACCATCTGTGGTACAGAAGCTGATAGAAGTGAAAATGGAACTTTGATTCAGAGAATAAGTACCAACCCCTTATCGAGCACTGGTACCATATCCCAATTCAATACACTGAGAAAATCACTTGTGTAAGTTGATTTTTATTAAACTTTTCACCTATAAATATCATCTTCAATTATCCAAGGTTATTCATGTTATTCGATGGGAAGCATTATAGCTAAAACATTTGATTTTAAATAAATGTTTTACAAAGGATATATAAGGCTACATTTCAAAAAAAAATTCATGTACAGGGTGTGCCAGAAACACGAAACATATTAACGTTTTAATTTTTGAATGGAATTCCTACTATATTATTTTTTTTAAACAAAACACAAGCACTACAGTAAACTCCTTAAGACGCTTTAAGAGCGGTGCCTATACGAAAGTAGTGATTCACGTTGGATTTGAATCGCTGGAGATTAAATTCATTTGGAAAAACATTCTCAGGAAGTTAATTCCACATAAAAGCAGTTCTCCAAATGAAAGAATTCTTAAACAGTGAAGTTCGAGGTGTACTGATTTGAACCTCAAAATGATGAGCAGCCATAGTCCGTCGCGTATGTCTGATATGTACCGCTTTTGGTGGAATCAAATGTGCCAAGTCACTTGAAAAACTCCCGTGAAAGTATCTATAGAAGAGAGACAAATCTCCAATCTTTCTTCGATGTTTCAGACTATCAAGGTTACAAATGATGTTCGTGTCTCCAATCAGGCGGATGGCTCTTTTCTGGATGGAATCCAGCAGCTTCGGTGTATGCTTAGGGGCGGAGCTCCATACATGAAACAATAATCCAAAGAAGGTCTTATCTGAGCTTATAGAACATCAAAAGTTGCTGGGATGTGTACAGTTTTTTGGTTCGGAACAGTGTTCCAAGCTTTCAGGAAGCATCCTTTGCAATTCCAGCGACATGATTATGCCAAGACATATTGGTGTCCATTTTAACCCCCAACAAACTTATCGAAGCAGAAAGCAGAATTGTCTGTCCTGACATTTTCAGGAAGCTGAAGAGTCACACACAAAAATGATCCGACAAGTCAAAGCATCAAAGTTTGCTGGCCAGTCGCCAGCAAACCCTCACACAGTGAGGGTTTGCTGGCCAGTCAAAGGCCTTACAAATATCAAGCGCAACAGCTCTCGACTCTCCATGTTTCTCGATGGCGTTACCCCAAATATGGGTGACATATGATAGAACGTCACCAATTGATCTTCGTTTCTGAAAGCCATATTGATAATCGCGCGAGATGTTAAAACCTTCCAAATATCTGAGGATATGTGGGTTTGCGGCTTTCTCCATTATTTTTGATATCACTGATAGCAAAGCAACTGGAAGATTTTTTTGCCCTTTTTGGGAATAGGCTGAACACGAACAATCTTCCAACAATAAGGACAAACTCCTTTCTTGTAAAACAAGGTGAAAAGTCTGCAAAATAATAGTGCGAGTTCATTGGCGCATTTTTTAGATACGATGGCGGGCACTTCATCAAGAACAGACGCCTGTTGATATTAAGCTGTTTGCAAATTCGCCTGACTAGACGTCGAAAAGTAATTTCGGGCGTGTACGGGACGAAAATTGTGCAGCTAATAGATTTATTTTTTCTACGGCTGTTGTTGCAATTGAACCATCCGGTTGCGTTAGTGGTGGAATTGTGGATTTTGTGACAACTTTAGCTACCGATCAGAAAGATCTAGACCCGTTTGGACTGATAAGCAGTTTATCTCTAATTCTCTGATTGTGAAGTTCTTTGCTTACATTTATTCTAAGTTTGCAGCTGTTGCGAACATTAACAGACCTAGTTCGGTTTTCAGTACTGGGATGTTTGCGCCACTGCCGGTAGGCGAGATTATTGGAGGCGGCAGCTTGCTCGCAATCTTTGTTGAACCAAGGTTTGCCGTTGAAAGTTCGTTTAATTGAAAAAGGAATATATGCATCCATGGATGATAGAATAACTTCCGTGACTTCAAAAGCACAAGTTGATGGATCATTAGAGCTGAAAGAAAGCAGAGTATCAAGCAGACTAATTTCAGGCAGAATAACTTCACACAAAAGTGATATTGGATTAAACAAAAATTCATGTGCACTAGCTCAACATTCTATTGAAACAGGATACAAAATTAAATTTGATAAAGCAAACGTTTTATATTCAGAAAAAATATGTCTAATAGACTTTTTCACGAAATTTTCCTAATTAACAAAAATCCTAATATGAACAAAAAAAAAGAGACATTGAAAATCTAAGTATAATTTACAATTATTCACTAGACATAGATAAATATCGGTAATATTCTCAATTTTAACACGTTATATAGAATTCATTCAATGAGCATTATGAAACAGAAATCTTTTCAATGATAATGTCACTTTTGTCATTACAGTAAGCTTCAAAGATGACATTAGTAATATCAGATATCTGAAAATCATGACACTATTAACATCAATGCTCCAATTTTGTGAAAAAAATTCATCAATAATTAATTTCAAATTGTAAAACTCAGATTACTTGTAAGTATTGTCTATTTTTTCCGATTTCTGTAGGCTGGCATGACACTTTTATCGCCATAAAAAATATTTCACTATTGATTTGATAGTAGAGCATTCGTCCGTCAAACATTCATAAGGGCTACTCAGTATACACCATCATCAGACATCTGATTTAAAATAGGGAGTTCACTGAGTACCTATATTTTCATATATGAAATAGCTCATTAAAAATCCTTACAACGTTGTCAATATTTACCGAATTAAATGTAGGCAACTGGGTATTCAATTCCTTCACAACTGTTTTCCAACAAGCACTGTGCCAGCGACAAACTGCGTATGGTTTTCAAGTTATCAGTTTATTTCATTTTTACATACCAAGTGATATTGACTGATCATGAAAAGTTCATTTCATAACAACTTTAAAAAGATGAATAAAAACACTTTTTTGTCTAATTTTCACTACGTTTATTTATTCTTACGACCGGTTTCGGGGTTTAGCCCATTATCAAGTAAAACTAACTAACTAACTTTTTGGAGTGAGCACACGAATTATGTGGGGTTACAGGTAGTCTGGGAGGTTAGGTACTGATTGAATAGGGGTACCAACTATGAAATTATAAAGATTACCGGGGTTGCCAAATTCATAAATTCAAGAGTGGAGACCAACATAGATCGAGTTGCTCGTTTGGCAACCCCGGTAATCTATAATTTCATAGTTGGTACCCCTATTCAATCAATACCTAGCCTCCCAGACTACCTGTAACCCCATCCGTGTGCACTCTCCAAAAAGTTAGTTAGTTAGTTTTACTGGATAATGGGCTAAACCCCGATATTGGTCGTAAGAATAAATGAATGTAGTGGAAATGAGACAAAAAAGTGTTTTCCTTCATCTTATTAATATGCTCTACTACATCATTCGGGGATAGGGTTAATTGGCCTTCTACATGTATCTTTTTCGTTAATTCCCATTTCTTTTCAGTAGAAACTGTGTCTGCATTTCCGGATTTTCATTGTCTCCCTGTATAGGGGGGCTACTTACACTAAACTGTACACGAACCAGGCCAATTAAGGCAACCAATAGGAATAATTTAGTATGCGCTGTCAGAACAACTAGAGCTCAGGATCTGTTGCCTTTGATAATGTCTATAGCACTTGTATACGGAATGTCAGGCATGAAAACTTATAGACCAAGGCTAACAAACGCGGAAAAAACTTTGACACAGTATTGTAGAGGCGTTTATGATCTCGGGAGTAGTTCCCGTTTTATTTTGAATTCTAGTCACTCAGTATTAGGAGTTTTTGTTTTGTATCTTACGGTATGTTTATATTGTTACAAATCTGAGATTTTGTTGAAAATGGTAGGTTTTTTTTTTCAAGATATATTATGAAAAGTAAGGTTTTCACTGTAGTCGGTTTTAATGTCATGTGTTTTTGTAGCTGCATATTTCAGAAAATATTTATTCTACTGTGTTGTGGTATACAGGGTCTTTCACGACGAAAGTAAATGTAAGTTATTCGAAGCAATACCAATGGGCTCATTCAACAATTTTTTTTATTGCATTATTTGAAAGTTTATGTTTCAAATAGTACATCTGCAAAAAATCTGAATTTTCACTCTTTTATCTTCCCCCCCAAATTAATAGTTGGATGTGGCGTTCACCGAAACGGGGCGTGGTCAAGCTCGACGTCACATCAGTCGACTCGGCGACAAGGAAGTGCTGGCGAAATACGTATGATAAACCCGTTGAAAGCAAGTTGTACGTTGTGAATATAAATAATGATTGAAAAGGACGTTACAAGTATTGCATCGTTCCTAAATGCAAGAATTCTTGGTAACTGCACCAGACAAAATTTTTATTTCACTGCTAAGTAACTTAAAATCACAAAAGTTATGGCAGCGCGCTATGCGAAGGGCCGACTTTGTATGTGCCAAGGGACATATTTTTGTTGCGAAGATCATTTTAATGTAATGTGTATTCAGGTACTGCTTTCTTCCATGCATAGGAATAACAACAGCCAATAGTTGTTTAAATCGATACTCTAGGAGAATACATGAATATTAAAATATTTAAGGTAAAACAAGGTACCTTATTGTCTCTTACTTACCGTCTCATTTTTACACCTTTCATTTCTTATGTAGTCCCTACTGTTATTAAAATATTCCATCACCATGAAAATATCGACTTCAGGTAAATTACCCGAATCTGCTCTACTAAAGCTCTCTTCTAATGAACACATAATGGTCCTTAACTTTTAAATTGTTTCAAAAACAAAAGAATTCAAAAATACGTAACACGTGGTGTTTTCAAATCAGTAAATGAAACAAAATCCGACGATGGCAGTGATTAATAATCTCCAACTACAGGCCCGGTTGCCACCGCTCGAAGTTCTTTGCCTGGTTTGACGTCAAGATGTAGCGCGGGCGGTCTCACATTTTCAATTGCTCTTGCTCAGTTGTTAATTGACATATAAACCGAAAAAGTTTGTGGGATACTTGGGAGATCATTTACTTTTATAATATATAATGTTCAATAAAAAACTAAATTAGCCTGAATGAGCCCATTGTAATTGTGTATGTCCCGATTATAATTACGACTGTGACAGTTTCTAAAAAAATTCTTGTGAGCCAGGTTTGTAACAATATAAATTTATGTTATTCGATTTGATGACATTGTTTTGTTATTGACAAATTATGTGCTTGATGATGTGTATTTGGACTTCAGATATTACTGTTACACTTTTGGGTTTTGTGGAACTGTTTAAGGGGTCACAAGTTTGGTATTCAGATACAAAACTATTAAAAATTAATATCTGGTATAAAGCTCGAACATTTGTAGGATTGTGGTCCAAGAATGGAAGTACCTGAAATATTTTTTCATATTTTTTTGTAGATAGTTTTGGTTTTTGAAGTGCTTCAGATAAATGGAGTTAGTTATTGTATTCGGTCATTACAAATATTTTCTTGAGTTCTTTTCCATTTTCACTACAAGTTCATGCAATAGTAGGTTACATAATTCGTGGATCTTAAATGTAATAAAATTTGGATAAAAGCTTTAGAGAAAATAAATCTAGGAAGTCTTCAAAGAATAAGCAAATTCAAAAGGTGCGATAAACAGACATTACCAGTTTTTTAAAATCTAGCTTTACTTTCTGATAGGAAAAAAATACAAAAAATACAAGATAGATAGGTGTTTTCTTTCTTTGACAAAAAATATGGGTTTTCACTGGTAACTTATCATGATGAATTGAGAGTGTGCTTTTCTTGTGTTTTTTGTTATAAATTTTATTTATTTATGTGGATGATGAAAAGTAAGTGAAGAACAAATTTCGAGTTTTTCCCAATAATTAATTGTTTCTGAAAACCCAAAAATGTAATTATCCTTTGTATTTAAATCTGAATACACTTATAGCAAGTTATTGCGTCACATTTTTTAATGACTGTATTTGATTTGTTTTTATTTACATAGTGAAATTCTGTATTTTGTAGTTACCAAAAAATTATTGAAAAAGTGTAAACTGTCTGGAAAAGAGATGAAAGCTTTAAAATATATAGAAAGAGAAGTTTTACTAGATGCGTTTTATTCAATAAAAATCTACCCAAACAAAGACTTTCTTCTGGGAAAATAATGCATTCTAGCAAAAAAATGAACTGAGGAAAATATCTTCACAAAATACATGATTATTTTTGTTGGAAGACAGCACAGGTGACTGATGATTTCACTTCAGCTTTCTGCACGTCATTAGCTGGATTAGCTGTTGTTTTTTCCGTCTGGTATCTGTCACACGTACCTAGAAAATCGTAGGTTTCACAGGAAAGGCAACGACTTGGTATTTTCACTGAAAACTCAAACCTTGCTAATCCAAAATAAACTAGTATGATCATGGCAGACTGTTGCAAAACAAACTTCAACATCGACCGTCAAATGAGAATCGCTTTCTTTCCATACAACTTTCACTGCAAGACAGACGAAATAAAAGCTCAAAAAGCTTGTTATAACCACATCTTATCAAAGATAAAACGAGACTGAACAAAAAAGTATCAGGCTTTTCTTAGTCATCAAATATAAAACGTCCTTCACTTTGAAAGTGACCATATGTCATGGTTGATTAATTTTTTATAGCCCCACATTTGGGTTCACCTATCTATAGACAACTAAAAATAAATCACAAGCATAGATAAGTATTATTGCATTTAATATATACGAAGTGCAAGACATTCAAAAAGGTATATAACAGTAAAATTTCTCAATAGAAATAAAGAGTAAATGAGTCAATATTCATAATATAGTTTTCGATATCAAATTATTGAATTTTCAATTCAGGTCTCTAACTTTATTGCCTTTGTTATCAGACACTTCTTTGAGAAGTGGGGCAGCTGTCAAGAGATCCTCACATATTTCCGAATGGCCATTTTCAGCTGCTCGATGTAGAGCCGTCTTACCATCAGAGTCTTGAATGAAGGGGTCCGCTTTCTTGGACAATAAGTATTTCACAATATCTCGTTTTCCTGAAAATAAAGAATACTATTTCACAGTTTTACTAAAAGTTATCTTTTGTCTTCAACTGAAAATTGAAAAAGTAAAAGTTTGTGCTGTTAATAACCATATCCCATTTATTTATTTATGAAATATTCTTGCATTGATTCCAGAAACGTGTCATCTTAAATCAAGTCACAAAATAAAATAAAACATTAGGAAGGGATCTGTACATATATTTCGAAGATAAAAAAATGCATCCGACACTCGAAAATTTGATTTTCCATTCAAAACATCTTATGAATGTGTCAGTCATAGAATACTGTTGTGAGAGCTTTATATCATTATGGGAATTGTTGAAAACTACCTAAAATGGTTCACATCCTACGTTGCATGTAACGATTTAGTGAAAAATAATACTTGCTGTAAATATAAAAGACGTATAATCAGCAGTACCTCAGGGTTCAATTCTGAGACCCAGAAGCTTTCTTTCTTTCGTTACACAGATCGATTAATCAATCTAAATACACTATTGCTTTGAAATTTTATTTTTGAAGGCACCTAAATATATAAAACATAAAAACAACTAATTTTAAATTGCTAATAGCACACTGCAAATGCAGTACATATGATCAAATCACACTCACAAAAATATCTTAATCATAAAAAGAAAAACGTTAATAAATTTTTCACAAAGATTTTTTTTTTCATTAGAAAAATATAGAATACGATAATCAGTTCCAATTTTGCCAGGCATAATATTGACAAGTACACTAGATAATTAATTTTAAGAACAAGAGCGCTATATTTTGGGTTAGAAATGAGATCTTCAAAAGTTGTGCATAACTCAGAATTATTCAATACCCAAATTGGCAACGACAGAGGTTATACATTTTTAGCCTGCTATATAATTCCATTGCTTTTAAATATTGGTCAATATGACTAACAGCTCTCTTTGTATGTCTGAAACAGCTTACTTAGAGCATACTCTTCAAAATGCAATGAGTGCATAATAGACAGATTTTACAACCTCATATCCCACCTCCTTGGCAATATTTCTCACAGCATAGCATCCTTAACATAATTTCTGCTTCGTTGTTCTATATGGTTGTAAAATTTCAGATATTTATATATTCGGGCCCAGGAATTTTGATTGTATTATGCTTTCTATTTCTCCAATACCCGAAGGAAATGAAGAGACAGAATTACCATGAAGTCAGTATGTTTTTTTCGATACAAGCATCAGTAGATGCCATGCCAAGAAATCGGCATTGGCAAAAAGTATAAATTTTCCAAATGTATTCAGGTGAGCCATGACACGAGTGGATCCAAGTACAGAACCATGTGGTACACCACATAGAATATTTTTTTGAAACCCATTCATACATGGAGCTTTGAATCCATAACGGAGACCCACATGACCTGGCTGCTGTATTTTTGGTAGCTTCACTACTTTTACAGATGATAACACGCTTTTGTGGCATAATAAAAATTAGCTAGATTTATATGAAAACATCTATAATGACCTCAAACCCCAGAGAGCAGTGTGATACAAAAATTCTTATCGTTCACAATAGCAAAGATAAAAGTGAGTGCCTACAAGAAATTCATATGAGAAATTGGCTAAACAAACTGTAATATCTGCACCCACCATGAACACAGTTGGAATTTGAGGATCTAGATTTTATTTTGGCTTGTGGAAGTATTTACGTTGATTGTGAAACATTTTTGGAAAATGCTATAATATATAGAAATGAAATAAAGAAACATTCACCTCTCACGTTCCTACACAGTGGGATCTGGTAAATGCTTGTCAGAAACAACAACTTTCCCGGCTAATACCACGATAAACATTGAATTATATTCAACAGCCATATATGCAAGTTTCCTCATAGAAGATAGTCTTGCAGATGTTTCTCCTTCATCAAGCAGCAGGACCATGCTGAAATCGATCAAGTAGATCACCTACAGACTAGTTTCAGGGTATCACCCCTCGTCAGTGCAGGAAAAATCAGACCCAAACAGTAACAGCTCCATCTCGGGACATTTACCAGATCCTACTACATACTGGCACTACATAATTTTACAATGCTGCAATTCAAGTTACTGTTTACCTGCCGAAGCTGCTCTGCATAAAGAGGTTGCCCCTCCTCTGGTCGTCGCGTTGACATCAGCCCCTCTTTCGACCAAAAACTGACATACTGTCAAATGACCATTTCTTGAAGCGTAATGAAGAGCAGTGTATCCTGAAGAATCTCTCCTGTCTGGATTACCGCAGTTCCTCAATAATTTGATCACTCTCTCCAAATCCCCATACTGAGCTGCATACCAAATGCCTCTTTCGAATTCCATTTCGTCCAGAGACTGAGTAGCCACCGGGTGGGAGCACTTACAGTTGCACTCACATGACATGTTTGCAAAAGGATATGATAATTCCTATACCTACCATGAGACGAATAAGAAATTAAGTTTGTTATGGTAAATTTGACAATTTTCTAGTGATAATTTCGCTATAAACTACAACCAAAATGACAAAAAAATGACACTTTATATATGTGGATTGATCTGTCCAGATACAGATGAGGGATTGCCAAAATAGTTGAAATGATTTTGATAAAAAATGAAAGGTTATTTTGTGACCTTTCGATAGTGGAACGATAAAAAACAATGGCAGAAAATGTGGTATAATCCACCCACAGTATGTTATTTGTAATGTATTAGAACCATTAGTTGCCTATTGAAAATTCTCTGTCTACGTCTATGTTGAATTTATGATATTTTTATATCTGTTGATGAGGAATGTATATTTTATGTTTAAGTTTACTACTGGAGATGTTCATTCCATGATTTCATTTGGTCTTTTAAAAGTATAGTGTGTAATGTAGGGGTGCAATTACAATCAGAGTTTCATTCTCTTTTAAACATTACAGTATTTTTTTGTAAATACAGCTATGAGATTTATCATGGTTTTATTATCGCACGTAATATGAATACTTTCGGATCAAAGTTATTTACATGAAAACAACTGAAGTATGAAATGTATGTACTTTATCAATAAAGAAACTTCAATAAAACATTCAATACAAAAACACCACTCTTTGTTTATGTGAATAATGTAACTAACTAACTTCACTTTTATTTCTTTGAAATATTTAAAATATCTTACTGCATATTGCCACATTCAATATAAGGCATTAATATTGCCAAGGAAATGATAAATCTATGAAAAATTTATGCTTAAAACATTTTGAAAGATTTTATAAACATTTCTGATAAGCTACATACACCCCCTACCCCGAAAATGACAATTTTACGTGTGCTTTTTGCTCAAATGAAATCATTACTCATTACTCGATGAAAAAAACTTGAAAATCCCCACAATTTTGGTGAGCTGTGATACAATTTCCAATTTTTTTGACGATTTTTAAACTGTGAAAACAAAGACAATAAAAAAAGGGACAAATTTCAAAACATTGTCGTAGAATCCATTTGGAATCTGATAGTGCTTTGGTGCAATTTAAAATATTTAGAAAATTATCTAGGTATTTTGCAACACACTCTTCTACAACACTTCCATGGAGAAAATATGAAAAGATTTCATATAAAATTAGAGAGAATTCAGAAAATGGACATTCCATGAAAATAATTTCAACCTTTATCAGCAGTGCCATTCCACATGAGAACATTTTTCATAAGTTTGCAGAATACAGAAAACTACTCAGAGGACGGTGGCAGTCACTATAAAAGTCATTTATCTGAAGATGATAGCAGTGACAGGATAGTTTTTTTGGTACCCTGAGACATATCAACCTATCAATTTATCAAGCCACTTTTCATAAGCGCTGATCACAAGCAGAATTGTTCAACTGCTCCAAAAGACACAAAATCTTCTATATCTCCATCTAACTGTTTATCCTCCAATTCCTTTTTTCAGTGACGAAGAGAATCACCACGTCAAATTACTCAGAAGTGTAGAGCAGCACCAACATCAGACCAGTAGTGCATAGTTGGTCTTTTAATGATTTAAAAAACATTGGTAGACAACGTAGCCTCTTACAGTTATAATCTTTACAAACTCTCGAATCACAGAGGCACCACTCGTAGGAGAATTGCACAACATATTGCCAACACCCATATGCCATAAGTGGTACGAATACTATTCTCTTGTTTCATCTATTTTGCCAAAATCCCTTGTGAGTGGAGGGGCATACATTCTCTTTTATGAACTAGGGGGCATTAAATGTCACTATCGAGATAGTATATTTTATATTGACATGTTTGTTGTTGGATTTTTTACGAAGCCCAAGAAAACAGATCATCACACTTTGTATATATATA
>WOGR01000025.1:0-38681 GCA_015342045.1 Leptinotarsa lineolata | reverse complement strand
GATTCCGGCAGTGGGACACGTACATTATATAAATACGAAATTGATTAATAATAGAAAACTTGAACTTGAAATATGATAAAACAGAACAACTATTATTTGATGCTTTTTTACTTACCTATGAAACGTAATATCTGGTTCCTTTTTGTTACTACTACTTTTACACTGGTATGTAGCACAAAAACTATTGCAACAAACTACCTATCAAAGTTCTTTTCAGTTATAAATCACACAAAAATTGGCTAAAATAGTCGTGGTGTCATACAAGCTTTAGTCACCATTCTAATGGCGGACGATCGATAACCAGGCACAGTTTCTTACGCTTGCTCAGATTGCTAGTTACGCGTCCTCTCTTTTCTCTCGTCTAAGCCCAAACACAATATGATAGAAGGTGAAATAACCGAATACGCCTTCTTCCTTCCTTCCTTCTTCATTGGCCGGAATGCGCTTTCATCATCCATCATCCTCTTACTTATGTTTTATGTTATGTCATACGTCACTCACAGAAATGAATGAGTTCATATTTTATTTGCGATTTTATATTACCATCATAATTATTGTATTCCATGGATTTCTGTGCTCTTACTACTCGATCCAAACAGATTTGATTTGAATTTGTAACTTTTCCAGAAAAATATGTTTGTTATTGGTCGTTCCCTACTTGATAGAACTAACCAATAGGAACGCTTGCTCGAAGAGTTGCACAGTACAAATAGTGTCAATAGTCGAATAGTCCTCTGAAAATGCAAAACATCAATGGTCCACTATACATCACGTACCTCTTTCCTCTTTCCCTTCGACAAAACAAGTATGGTAGCTTTTGGGTTTAAAGGTGTAGGACGGCTGGCAGATATCTTAACCTAAAAATGGTATCCTTATTTTGTGGTGATGTTTAAAAGTGTTTACATAATATAACAGCTGTTAACATGAGTTCGAATAAAGTGAATGGTCCAGGTTTAAATAGACGAGAAAAGAAAAATAGAACTTTTTCTTATACATTTCCCTGTTAACCATCTTTGTTGTGTACTATTCATAATTCATACTACAATCAATAGCTGGTGGGGGTTAGTACATCCGAGTTGAATGCATGAAATGGACTTCTTACTTTTGCGAGGTTTCGTGTCGTGAAAAAAATCGGAAATGTTATTAACTAAAAATACGTGCTCTAGTGTTTTATTCTATTTATCGGTTACCTAAAAACTTTATAGCTAAATAAGTACTAGTGACGCAGTTTTTATCTTAAGAAGACAGTTTAAATAATCGGATAAAACTTACGTTTACATACATATTTTTTATATTTTGTGACTGATGTGAATAGTTCAGAATAATTGCATGAAATTCATAGAAAAATTTCCAAAAATATGCCAAAGTGGAGTGTAATTGTTTAGCCGTGTGCGGCTGAAATGATTGCATTTCAGTACTTATGATGTAAAATTACGTCAAAATGACTACGAAACTGGAAAAGCAGGTGAATGGTAATAATGGTATCAAAAGCCACCCAGGAAGTTCCAAAAGTTCTCCAATCAAAATCAGTGACCATTATTCTCAGTACAAAGAAGAAACTTTTCAATTTGAAGTCCCACCAGAAGCACCAGTTTTTTACCCAACAGAGGAAGAATTTCAAGATCCTTTAGCCTATATTGCCAAAATAAGAACTATTGCAGCAAATACAGGAATATGTAAAATAAAACCACCATCAGTAAGTAGACAGAAAGCATTAACTACTTTGTGCCATAATCACTTATCTGTCACATAAAGCAGACATGTTCTTTTTAATTACATCCTACCTACTTCAATGGAATCCATTTTCTGATATGAGTTGATCCATTTCTGAAACCTAGGTTTTCAAAAAATGTCAACAGGATGTTATTTCATTAAAAATAAATGAAGTTCCTAAATTGATGATTGATGGAAACTGAACTTTCCAGAAAAAATTCTGGATTATTGTATTTTGGAGAGGAAAAAAAGTCCTTTCTCAAAAGAAAATGTATCTACTTATTTAATTATGAAATTCTTACTTCTATGTTTAGAAGAAAATGAAAATATTTTTAAAGCCAAGTATTTGTTTTGGCATATTTGACTTTAATACCTTGATATTCACATGAAATTTCTGTTATTTGAAAACTTAAACAATAACTCTTTGGGCTATCTGTTCCTCCATTAATGTAGGTACAAAGAATAGAAATTTTCCAAAGGAAGAAAAGAAATCTTCAAACAAAACTTTTTCATAAATTCAACTACCAAGACTAGATTCAATGTTATTTGATCTCTTAAGTGTTTTCAATAGAATCTTTTTACATATTGAGTTTCCAATTCTAGCTATCATGTAAGTGAAATTTGATACCAATTTTATTTATTGGTAGAAAGACTAGAATTATCTATAGCACTTTTTTCTGACATGTGCTTTGCTAAGCACCCCTCTAAAAACTAATATAAACTTGTTTTGCGAAACGTGACTCAAGAAAAAGTGCTGTTATTGGGTGTGGGAAAAGTATATAAGTGATGAAATATAAATCCCAAAAATATAAATATTTCCAAAAAACTTTTTTTTATCAAACCTTCCATCAGATTTGCAATTTTTGATATTCAAGAGAATGTTTATAAAATAAATTGGAAGAAAATTAATAAAAGTTTGCTATTAATTATTACATGTCTGAGATATGCTTATGTTTTTACTGTGGTCTATAATGAAAATAATATTTCAATTTGAATTATTGCAGCACTGGCAACCCCCTTTTGCTGTGGATGTAGATAAACTCAGATTCACTCCAAGAATTCAAAGGTTAAATGAGTTGGAAGTAAGAGTATTAATTTTTTGTATATATAATGAGATTCACTAACTAACAATGTTCCAGGCTAAAACTCGTGTCAAGCTAAATTTCTTGGACCAAATAGCCAAATTCTGGGAACTTCAAGGTTCCTCTCTAAAAATTCCAATGGTTGAAAGAAGAGCACTCGATCTTTATACTTTACATAGAGTGGTACAGATTGAAGGTAAGTGCTTTTGTATACTTGCATTGAGTCTTAAGGTCCTTGAAAGAGAAGTAATAATGCTCTCTCACATCAAGGAACTGTTCTCAGGAAAGTGATCAATTCTGATGGAAGTCTCACCTTTTTGAGACTAGAATATATTTCTTTACAAAAGACCTTATAAGTTGCAGTACTTAAAGGTTGGGCAGTACAACCTATTATTATCTACAAATCCTTTTTACAAGGAAAAAACAAGTGTTTATAAGAAGATGTTCTATTAGTCAGTCAAGAAACAGGTAGGGATGTGACAAAGATATATAATAAAAATATTTGACTCAATGTTATTTTATTTTATGTCTGTCTGCTGATGTGAATTTTACAGGATTATATTCAATGTGAATCACTGTAGTAACCTATAGGTGGGCTGTTTGGATGTGCTTATATAAATTGAAATGAATAATTTGATTTGCAAGCGCTCATTTATCTCGTTACTGTTAAGATTGACTTATAAATTTTTTTGCTTATCATATGAACTCTGCGACCAAATTTGTCACAAAAAAAAAATATTTTTTTCGTGTGGAGTACCTATGATTACTGAACTACTGTCAATACTTCTATATAATCTTCACTTAACATGCTATGATAATAATAATAATTCTATATTAAATCTCAACATCCAGGAATGACATGGGATACGTCAAATCGTAATTGATGAAATATAATTGAAATGTACTCATGTGGTATTTCTTCCTCATTGAAAAATGGAATGTGTATTATTTCTCTGCATATTCACTGTAATTTGAAAATTTTGCTCCTTTCATGTAAAGTTTTTCATTGGAGAACTTTTTCACATTGATCGTTGGGTCTAGACAAAGAATCCCTTCAGACTATCACTGATTTTTGTTCTCAGTTGGAAATAAGATTCCATGCCAAATCTTTGATTAGACTGCATATTCTGCTGGTAACATTTTTGTAAGAACTTCATATACTATCTCTTGTAGGCTATCCTTATCCCGTCACTTAGAATCCTTTGCTATGTATACTGTTTCATGTATCCATTCTTCTTTGACAGCTCCTTTATATATTTCAATCCTTATTCGAGAAAATCCTTATCGCAAATTCTCCTAGCTAGTTTCATTCCTATCTTTTGACTTGGATAGTGATTGGGCTCTTTTCTCAAATATTGTGACCAATAAACATAGGAACAGACATTTCTCTTTCATATTTATACGAAATTATAACTCTTGAATCTTTTTCTGTCACTGGTTCAATAAAACCAGAAGTCTCCTGGACTTAGGAAAAGTATTTCTGGGGCTTGAATGAAGTGGGGTCAAGTATTTTCCTTTGGAATTTTTCCATGAAGACATTATCACTGGGCTAAGGATTTTCCATCAGAACAACTTTTACTTCTTTGCCTCTTCAAGTGGTACTTTTATAAATAAGGAGACAACATTGAAAGTGACCCAGATATCCGCGTGTGCAATTGTCAATGCCCGAGTCGTTGATGTTTTTCTGGTGTGTAGTTATAAGAGCAAAGTTGAGTGCTTTTCCAGTTCCTAGGTTGAAAAGTGAATGGAACTCTAAGTGTATATACCAGAATATTTTGAGAAGGCCTTTCTATGTCCTCCGGAATTTAAAAATTTTTGTTTGTTACCTTTTTTCAAACAAACTGATTTAAATACCTCTTGAGTTCCTGTAAATTGAAATTTTTTGATTGTGATTCATTGTTGTCGTGGGTACTGTAGAGTTTCCTCTCACAGGTAGAACTTATAAAGCCTCGTTTAACGATTGAATCATCAACCAATTACTAGTTTGACAAAAATTTCAAACCTCCCAAAAGAAATCCAGTTGGAGGTGAGCTGCATCCTATCAAATAGTAGACAAAGGCATCATTACGGTACTCATGAAAATAATGAAATAAGAACATAAAATTCAAGAACTTTTGATCCCTTTCACCTACATGGAATTCAAGAAAGATCCAGTGCAGTCAATCCTGTTAAACTTTGAAAACAATTCAAGATGGCTTCAATACTTGACAACATAGGAGGGAGACTGACCAAAAGAGAGTTTTTAATCATACCTAAACATTTTTCCCAAAATAATTGGTAAATTCAAGAATAGAAGAGCATAAAGCAAACTCATCTAAATCACAAGTAGAAGTCAGAAGTAGCTGGCAGAAGCGATGAAAATTCATGAACACAAAAACAATTTTAATGGGGCAAAGGAAACTTGAGAGGTCAATAAAGATAGCTACCAGCACTAATTAACACATAAGTTAAATCATTTAAAAACTCATTTGTGAAACCCTGTCCAATAATTGACTATCTGGAAGTTATAGAAGCCAACCTCAGAAATATTTGTACTCCTGAAAATGCCAACCGATTATATCAGTGAAACATTGAAAAACTCACTCGAAACAAATGACTGTCAACGGTGTAAATGGAACCTGACCGAAATGTACTTGAATAAGACAATTTTTATTTTCTCAACTGAAAAATGGTCCGTATACCAATGAATATGTCCACATAACACTAAAGCTACAAATTATAAGCAACTTATAAGTCAGAAGCTAATACAAACTATATAGAAACATGAAATCCAATGCATATGTGGTTAAAATTTGTCGTCCCGACTTCTCTAATTGTAAAATATCACATCATTCTTATTTATATGTTATATTGACCGAATGTCTTCTTCATAAACAGGTGGATTTGAATGTGTTACAAAAGATAGAAAGTGGTCCAAAATATCTCAAAGAATGGGTTACCAAATAGGGAAAAGTATTGGCACTATACTCAAAACACACTATGAAAGGCTTCTGTTTCCCTTCGATGTCTTTAAGCAAGGAAAGTCTGTTGAATTGGTAAGATTACTTGTTGAAACTCTATTATCTCCATCATTGTTTTATTTTTTTTTTTCTTAGAAATTGGAAGAGTCCCCTGAAAATATTGAAAAAGCTGATAAGGACTATAAACCTCATGGGATTGTGAGTCGTATGCAAATCAAACCACCCCCAGAGAAGAATGCCCGGCGATCCAAACGATTCGAAAATGATGAATGCAAGACTGAAGTGAGTGATTTTCATCAAAATTCGTATTACTCGTAAAAACTGCATCACATGCTCTTATCTCCTGTTATGCAAAGCTTACCGTGCTGAAATGTTAACTAGATTTTTCCTTATCGTTATATATTCTTTTACATTAATCACAAATCTGAAGTCGGAATTTGGTATAACCATCAACTTTTAGAGAAAAAACAATTTGAAAACCCAACAATTGATTTTTCCACACACTCAATTTTGGTGATAAAAACACATATGATGCCACCTTTTCTGTTGTGGCACTGCTCATAATCATTCTGTTGCCACATCTATTATTTTTTTCATAAAATAAATCAGTTTCATCAAAAATGCGTTTTATCAATGAACTGTATACCACTATTTCCCATGAAATTATTTTTAACATTAGCATCATTCCTAGAGGGAAAATTGATGTTCAGATCAGAATTAAAATCAAATAAAGTATTGCTGATAGAAATTCTCTGCTAAATGTGAAAGACTTTTCTATAAAAGATCTCATCTCAGCTGAACGATCCCTAAAATTTGAATCAATTTGAGTTGTCACGTTGTCATATTGTCACGTTGAGTTGTCATATTCTCCGAAAAAATGTTTGGCATGGACCCATGGTTTTTTATATTTTCAAATCCAAGTACATCGTGAATGACGTCTGCACTCACATTTATTTCAGAATTTAGCACTTAAGATAAAAGAGGAGAAAGGAGAAGATGACGAGGGTGGTAATAAAGAACTACGCCGATTACAGTTCTACGGGGCTGGTCCAAAAATGGCAGGTTATGATGAGAAGAAAGAACCAAAGCCCCGATCAAAGAATGTAAAATATGATTTTGATCCAGTAAGTCCAAATGTAATTATTGTTATTTGTATGTCTTACTTTCATTTCAGGTTAGAATTAGTTTGTGCATTGGTGGCGGATTTGCATGAAATGCATTTTTTGCTGTAATAAATTTGCTGCATTTTTTGTAAGAATGATTACGAATATATTGAATTACCCAATATTGGTGTTGGTGAAATATCTTGTAATGTTTAGACATCGTCAAAAGTATTTTTTACAGAATGGCTGATAATTTTTCAATAATCATTTTCGATTTTACCTACCAATAAGAACTGCTTCTGAACATTTTTAGTTCGTCTAGATTATTCATTTTGTAGTATATGCATCCTGATACTCTTCAAGTAAGTATTTGAGTTTGGTTAGCATTAAGCTGGTAATCCAAATTTCATTTTTTGGTAGTGTAATATTGACAGTAGAGCTGGGGTAGTTTTTGTATATAAAAAAATTTACAAATTAATGAATTACTTTTTTTGTACCACTGTAGTACAAGGGCTGTACTACTAATACTTATTCTGTGTTTTAACTGTACATGCTCTTTATTGAAGTAAGATACTAATACATATACTTTTCCAACCCTTTCTGCCACTTTTTTAACATGAATGCCAGTTCATATCTTGTCACACTTAACATTATTTTTGGCACAACCCTTTGCTAGTTTTTACATTAGTTTTTTGCATTTAGTTATTTCACATTTTAAGTTCACTACATTAATTATTACATTGAATGGGGATATCTGTTAATTATTTAAAATATTTTATTTTTATACCTCTACAAAATAGAAGCAAAAACCTATAAGTGATTCAAATAAAGTTATAAAATATAAATTCATGTTATGTAATTTGTGGATACTTGATAAAAGTCCATGAGAAACGTATTCAACTACACTTTATGGAAAGCTTTTCACAGAACAGTCTACAAAACAGTAACTTGTGAAACATCTTGTTTTACATTTTGTAAACTGTGCTGTGAAAGTCCCGAAATGAAGCAGTTTCAAAGACAAATAAATCTATGATTTCAATTTTTTCTCTCCCATGATCACTGTCTCAAAGGGTTTGCACTGTTTATTGAACTCTTCGAGAATCAAAATGGAGGTGTGATGAGAGATAAGAGTCCAGGGTGTTCTTAAACTTCTGAAATTTGTCAAACATGGAATAAAACTCCTGGCAAAGAACTCGGCTAAGTGATAGAGCGAAAGAGAGATGAATTTTAGAAGACAGTCGTTCGAGAGCTGTGTGTAATGATATAATTAAGGGACCTAGCAAGAACAAACTTGCTAAAAAGGGGTGCTATGGAAAGATAGGAGAAAAACGCAATGAGTCTACGAGGTTGTAATGTCAAACAGTTGTTTGATAGGGTAAGTAGGTCCAAAGCAAGGGGGTCCATACGACCCTCTACTGCAACCTGCGAGGGTTTATTGTGGGTTAAACCTATTCAAATTTAGTCAAATGAATCAAGCTTTTTATTGATGCCGACTATTCGACTATTTCATTTGGTGTGTGATCTTTCAGTTCAGCTGGCAAGGGTGAGATTCTGCCAAATGCTGATAACCTGGTCCAGCTCACGGCGGAGCTGTCACAAAGTTTGCTACCAGGATCTGAATTTCATTGCGAAAAATAATCCACTCCAAAATAGACAGACCATGGTACAGTTTCCTTAATCTAGTTAGGTTCTGATTGATGGTCAGTCTGCTCTAATTCTTCCGCTAATTCATCTACTCGGTATGAAGTTGAGAAGCTTGACTGCTGAACTTCAATTTGGAAACTGTCTAACTTGCCTATTTCTTCCCCATCTTTTTCATGACACTTATTACAACAATCTGGTGACCTGTTCTAGATTGTGGAGTTGGTTATTGGATGTTTGTCATATTCTTCTGGACATAAATTGGGTTGTCCGTAGATTGTTTGCCTCCTGTAATCCAGTGCCCTACATTCGCATAAACCATGACGAACTGTCTCTATCCCCTCATTACAGTGCCTGCAGCTAAGATATTCATTATACAACCTTATTTTGTTCTGGTGTCCTGCTTTGTTGAAACATTTATCCAGTTTTCTTCTCGAACAGTCCCTTTATAAAGATTTTCCTGTATTTGTTCTCAGGCATATTTTTCCAGTTGTGTCTATGTTTCTCATACCAATCTGGTTCTATACGATAGGTTTCAGTATCCCCAGAGTTGGTTCAGGCCTATACAGGCTGATTCACGGTGAATGGCACATTAGACATTTCTGGTGAACCAGACAATGGATCACTTTTAAAATTTAATGGAAAGCATTTCGACAATGCCGTGTTGCCACTTCCATTAGAAAGTAGAAGCAACTTTGATTTTTCAAATGGAACACCTTGTATATAATATTATTTTTGAAATCTACAACAATTACTCGACAAATTTTCTTGATATTTCCCTATACCTATCTGTTACCGTTTTCGAAATATGAATTAATTTTTCAATTTTTTTTCTTCGGAAATCATGACCTCTAAAAATGCTTAAATCTTTGAATTAAGGTATGCTATGGTTCCGAAATTTGGTGTGGAATTAGCTGATACTCGGAGGCTTTCCAAACTTCAGCGAAATCTCCATTACTTCGATACAGGGTGGTAAAAAAATTGTTTTTTCGTTTGCTTGAAAAAATGACTGGAAGTTGATTATCTCAAATAGAACACCCTGTGTGTTATTACAAATTCAGAAAGCTTTTAAAATTTGCTTTCTTTGTATGTATATCATGTCGATACCTAATTAGTCAAGTTTCGGACTTACTGGCATTTATTTGTGAAAATGTCCCTTCAGAATGGTAGTCCCATTTGGTATTCAGTAAGCAGGCCATAATTACTATTTGACAGTAATGTTGTGACATTCTCCTAATAATATTGACATTTTCGTCACTTCAGAACTTTCAAATACCTCCAAAAAAATTGAACAAAACTATTCAATCGAAGTTTTTATGAATTTGTTTATTATTTTTGGGCAGTGTGATAAAATTATCAGCAGAACATGTAGAAAGTTTAACGAAAGGTACCTGAATCGACAGAGAACTCAATCTTTAAAAATCACAGATAAACGAGGCTCCGTAAGGTGGTCAGTTGCAAAATCAAGCTTCGACATGACCGCCGAGGAGATTCGCCCTCTGTATTTCGCTGCAAGGCAACTAGTTGTGAACTAAAGCTCAAAGACAACATATTCATTATTCAACATCAGACAGCGCTGTTTCGACCCGCCATAGGTCTCCTCAGCGGTGCTAGACTGAGTCACAAATGCATTGCTGTACTCAACTGTTCTTGAAGGAAGAGCCTAAGTAAGGGAGATGACATCTCCCCCTACGAAGACGCCATCTATGGGATCGTCAGAGAACTCTCAATCCTCGAATATCGAAGATAAACAAGGCTCCCCGAGGTGGTCATTTGCAAAGTCAAGCTTCGACATTGATCGCCGACGAAATTCGTCCTCTATCTTTCATTGCAAGGTAACCTCTGTCCATCCAAGCAACAGAGTGCTCCAAAACATTATCATGCATAGTGCTCGTGATCTCACAGACAATGCTGCTTGTACAGAGTCGCACTAAGGAACTACCGAATTTTTTTTTAATAATATGCAGCTGGGTATAGGAAAATTACTGAAAGTTTACCTAATGAAAAAAAAACAAGTTTGTATATTTAACATTAAATGAACTTCAAAAAATGGTGTCATTTTATTTCAGCAGGTCAAACGGGTGAACAGTTTTTGGTTTCAAAATGACGTTTTAGCGTACAAATTAAAAAAATAAGAAAATAATAAATCATTCTGTCATTTTAGACCGATCACTCAGATGCTGAAGAACTGCTACTAGGAGAATCATCATTAAGAATAATTATCAACGGATTTCTGTCAACTAAATCATCCATTTGAAGGTCCAATCTTGAAATTTTCATCTCGACTTTATCTTTCACATGCCCTACGCAATTAATCCATTTTTAAGCGGTAATAGACGAAACAGCTTCACTAAAAATATTTTCAAGATCACAAAATTTAAAAGTAGTATTTTTTGGCAACATAGTTTTTTATGTCCTCCCAAATAAGGTCTATTGGGTTGAGCTCGGATAGGGGGGAAGACGTAATACTATTCTTCAACAATGTGTTTTTTATATTTGGTTTTATGTTCATTCACTATCCATAAAAGTTCTACTTTTAACATGTTATTCCTTGAATGGTATACTTTTCAAACACATCCAGTCTTGAATTACAGCTTTTTTGTGGCTGTAATGGGAATTTTTTGGCTTTTCTGGAATGATATGGAGTATTATTTGAAATAATTACACAATTCTCTTCTAGTTTTGGAACTATGTTCCGAAACCAATTCATAGAAGATGCGCCGTCCATTTGGTAGATCAGGATCATCGTTTATAACGTTTACAACTGAATCTATTGTTGGCATCTTGTTTCAATAAAAAGATGTACCTTCCTTCTAATAGCGTTTAAAGCAAAATCGTCTACTTTATTAATAATTTTCTTTCGTGAGGGATATGGTTTTGGAGCCGAAAAGAATGCTTTTGTTTATATTCTCTCTTACCTCCATAGACACTTTAAGGAGACACTCAAGCATTGTTTTCTATTTTTCTCACGATGTCATCAGTGGACAATGAATTTGATTTTTGTAAATGTTCATAATTGCATTTTTTTCATTAATATTAAGACGCAGTTTTCTTGGGATTTTTTTAGCTAGAGTGTAGGGACATAAATTAGCAGTTTCTTCAGCCGTATCAGTACTTGACATTTTAAAAATTTATGCTTTAAAATACCATATGCACACACCATAGGCGTTAAAACTTAACTGACCACTCCAACCCTGTAGCGATATACCTGAACAATGAATTCCGCAGTTAAATCTGATCGGCCAGCATAAGGAAACTTGTTTATTTTACCCAATAGATACAAATGTGGTCGGTGGTCATGCTTTGATCACGCATCTATCATTGTTTGGGTTGCTTTGTTTGTTGGACGGACAGAGTTTAGTTATAAACATGCACACAATGCATTCATGGAATTCACACTTGAATTGTCAATAAGAAATAACATATTTTTAGATTTTGTTATCTGTATTTCAGCAAGTCGAATTATTTTTAATGTATGACATCCCCAATCTTCATGAATTTCAAATCAATTAATGAGAAATAAACATTACAAGGCCAACTACCAATTCATCCGCGCAAAACTAATTTGTTCTATCAATTTTTATAGCTTGCAAAATATGTCTGTCACAACTGTAATCGTGGAGATTCTGAAGAATACATGCTGTTATGTGATGGTTGTGATGACAGCTACCACACTTTTTGTCTGATGCCACCACTTGCGGAAATTCCTAAAGGAGATTGGCGATGTCCCAAATGTGTGGCAGAGGAGGTCTCTAAGCCTATGGAAGCATTCGGATTTGAACAGGCTCAAAGAGAATACACTTTGCAACAGTTTGGAGAAATGGCAGATCAGTTCAAATCAGAATATTTCAACATGCCTGTACATGTAAGTTGGTGATTCAATATGCTAAAAGGAGGTGTTCTAAATAATAAAAATTTTGAAATATATCAATTTAGAGAAGCAAATAGATTTTCTCAACTCTGATTTCACAGATGGTGCCAACCGGAACCGTAGAACGCGAATTCTGGAGAATTGTGTCTTCCATTGATGAAGATGTGACTGTAGAGTATGGTGCAGATTTACATACCATGGATCATGGCTCAGGTTTTCCAACCAAATCATCTTCCAATCTTTTTCCTGGTGATAAAGAGTATGCAGAATCGAGTTGGAATTTGAATAATTTACCCGTTTTGGAGGGATCTGTCCTTGGATATATAAATGCTGATATCTCTGGAATGAAGGTAAACAAAACAAGTATATCAGTAATTATACAAATTATAATTTGGTACAGTTTCATTATGAGGCAAGTCAAAATTACATGAGTCCTCTTAGTACTTACAGTACATTAAAATGGCATTATTCCAAGTTCTGATGGTTCTTTAAGGAAATATACTGATTTTGACAAGCACATCACCCCCAAGGAAGCTGTGAAAAATGCTTAGAATTACAAGAAAAACTTCAATTTATTCATAATACAAAATTGAAAATGCCGAATTTTTTAATCTGTTTTAAAAACGTACCCCTGGCGGTATCTGTTGGTCAAATAGATCGTTACTTCCCTTAGTTCAAAATTTTCATGGAGAGGGCCTTTCAGTTGTCAAAATTTAAGTACCGAATGCTTTCTATGGATCATTTTAATCATCATTGTCGATCAGGAGGTAGGAATTTGAATTAGGTTTTCTATAATTATTGATAATTCATCATGATTGAAGTCAAGTTTTTCTGAATGTTCATAAGATACCCATGAGTGGCGCTAGATTTGGGGAGAATTATTCGATTTCAAGGTAAAATCAAATTTGAGTATTCAAAAAAAATAGTTTAGAGAAATAAGTGTACTGATTATTGAATAGTGAACTTTTTTTTCTGGATATCGAACATAACTATCTGTATTCAGTTGCACATATTGTGTCACTACCGTCTCTACAAATTAAAATAAAGTTTGCATTCTCAGGTAACCTAAACATTACTGGATGAGGTTTTCACTAGATATATTCAGAAAATAACAAGGATTTTTTGTTATATTTATTTGTCTACATTATTGGTGCCGCTTTCAAAATAATCCCCATTAGATATTATACACTTGTGCTAGTGCTTCCTGCAATTGCTACGTCACTTTTCAAACACGATCTTTGGGATAGCCTTCAGCTGTTTCAGCAAAACGCTTTTAATATCATCTATCATTGGTTGTTGTTGTGCTGGAGCGCAACTCTTCTTTAACTTATAGCAGACTCACCATAGGCATTTGTTAACATTTCAGACATTTCGTTACAGTTTATTTAATTTTTACGTAAAATTTGATACAAATTCTTTGAAGAATTTTTTTATAATAACGAAAATCTTAGAAACACGTCTAACCTCAGCGGCTGCAATAGATAATATAAACTGTTAGATGTATTCATTCATTAATATTATACAAAGCTTATTACACTTTTTTCTAAGAACTATACAGTCCACTTATCGCCCAACATTGATGATGGAGCAATGTGTATTTGAAAAGAACGTTTTAGTGGTTGAATTGAACTTTGACCGAGTGAGCAATTAATTGTGCAATTTGTACAGTGAGCCATCCGCCATCTCCAGAATGCAAGATTCAGCACAGGTCCTTGCATAGTTTAACTATGCAATTGGCATAGACAAATCAGAAGGGTAAGTCCTTTATTTCCTTCTTCCACTTTAGATGATATTTGCATTGGCAAGGAGTTATTTGTTTCATGATTAAGAATTGATATTGCAGAATGAGTACTGAGGCGGAAATAACTTTTTTGAAAAGACGATGACAATGTTTTTCAGAAATCCGTAGTAAGTCACAATTGATATAACAATAACATCTGTATTCAAACAATGTTTTTGTAAAATTAACCATTATATCTGTACCCATCTTTAGTGGCTTTACGACATATGGCTAGATTTTCGTGACACATTTGAAAGATAAATCCACAGGAATGCTATGGGAAAAATCGAAAAATTTCATTATTTGAAATCTTCTCTTACATGGAAGTGCCACTAAGGTCATGAAAGCACTCAAATTTTTTATCGATAATTATATTATAGCTTGGAAGGCCTTAAGTGACAGGTATAATAATCGTTTTTTATTCCACAACCGTCAGTACTCGGCTTGGAATTTATTAGAAAAAAATCTTCAGCGAAAATCTGGAAGTTGATTGATAGTTCCGAAAAATCTCAGTGCTCTGTCGAAACTTAAACATCCCACTAATCACTAGGAACCCTAATTATTCATATATCGGCGACAAAATTGGATAATACCACGCTTCGGAAATAAGAGCAACATAAATGCTCAAAGGAACTTCAAATTTTGTAAATTTCCTGAAGGGTCGCGCAATTTTTTCAGAAACTTGACGAGGAAAACTGGGTGCATAATCTTTAGAAAAATTCTTCTCTGAACCAAAAAGGCAGTGTTGCCGGAATTTTTTAGCAGAAAGGTTTTCCAAATGTAAAAGTATTACTTGCCAGGAATGCTCTAATGCACTGTGTAAAAAGGAACACTATTTCAAATGGTGAGAAATTCTTAATCTGACGGTAGAAGACAGGATTGAAAAAATAAAATGTTTGAAATTATGTCTCATTTGCATTAAAGGAAGACATAATATATATTGCAGATCTAGGCATTGTAAAAAATGCAGGTAAAGGCACAAGATCATTACAGGTTGATACAGCAGGTTTGGAATCTGCGAATGAGTCACCAACTATTTTGGTTGCTTTGAACTCAAAAAATTTATTTTCTTGTTGACGGCCCACGTAAGATTTCTCGACATAAAGGAAATACCCGTATGGTTGAGGTGATTTTTGGACTCCAATTCGCAGTCAAGTTTTGTTCTACTTCAGTAAATTACTAATGATGGTTCTGGACCTATGGCAGTTTTGGACTGGAGTTCGCAGTCAAGTTTAATTACTACATCAATATGAGAAAAATTTAAATTGAGAATATTTTTTAGTGGATATTTGTTTGTAGAAAAAAATTCAGCTTTCTACTTCAGTAAAGTACTAATGACGGTTCTGGCCCTCCCCCCACCACTTTTGACCTTGAATAACGTCACACGGTCTTGAGCTAGGTGCATACTATTTGTCCTTAGTACGGGAAGTTTTCCACTACAACGGTCGACTTTGGTCTCGGTGTATGGCCACAACGAATATTGTGGAGAGTCTCCTTCCAAATCACTTGAAATTTACAATTTGAGTACAGTTAGATATGGCCATGCAGCATCGCAATTTTTATATATATGTTGTCTATTTGAAGTTCCTAAATATGAGCATTCAATGCCAGCAATAGCTGAAACTAAACGGAATACTTTCTATGTTGATTTCTAACAGGAAGTGATAGTATTCAGCATGCCTCACATATCTCAGAAAGTATATCAAAGGTACTCAAGTGTGGTCGTTTGGAGCTGATCGTATGGTTTTCGAAAGAACTAAAAATACTTGTGAATTTAGGTAAATCAAACGAACCTTTTAACATCATCACTTTCGGAGAGAATGAAATACCAAAAAATTTGGTTTATCATGGTCATGTCAAACAGACAGAGGCCACCGACAGTAAAACTATCACGTAGCGAATGCATTTATGTCAGACTGCACAAATATTTGTTCGTTTAAAATAATTTCAAAAATTAAATTGCAACATTTACAGCCGAAAAAAGTTGTTGTGGGATGATAGGTTCAGGCTCCCTAATCATATGCAAAGTACACGGTGTGAATTTCGAGGCGAATTACAATGATGAAAATGTCGCGGAGCTAGATTATCAAAATGTTATGTAAGCATATTCTTTTGTTTTGCGACTAAAGCGATCCACCTCGAGTTAAAACTCATTATTACAATAATACAGTTTATTGTATGATTTTCACTAAAAAGGGTTTTACGAAAACCGCGACACGTGTTTCGCTATACAATAGCTTCATCAAGCGTTTTAAAACTGGACACGTGTCGCGGTTTTTGTAAAACCCTTTTTAGTGAAAATCATACAATAAACTGTATTATTGTAATAATTAGTTTAAATATGGATTTTCATCAAGTATCGGCCAGTTCTATTCAATCACCTCGAATTAAGTAATTCAACTTCGAGTAGATTCGTTGCAAGTCGAGGTAGCCCTCGACATATTTATTCGGATACTAGTACATGTTTTGTAGGAGCATCTGGGATGATTCTGCAACCGTGTTAGGAATCACACATTAAAAGGTTAGACCTCGTTAGTCCTTAACTCGCATACGTTTCTCAACTTCTGAGAGTTGTCGTTTGTATGGGGGGTGAGAGCTGATTAACGGAAAAACAGATTTCAAACAGATCTAGAGAGCTGAAGGAATTGGGAAGTTGTTTATTAGAAAATGAAGATGCTCTCCAAATGTTATATGTACACGCGAATATTCAGTAACACTTCATTCCAGCCAACTTCCCACACTTCGGAGGCCTTTGGGAAGTTGGAGGGAAGGCCATGAAACATTTAAAGCAGGTAACAAGTAATGCATCTTTAACATTTGAGCAATTTTACTCCTTGCTGGTTCAAATTGAATCTATACTGAACTCCCGCCCCTTATATCCATTATCGTCCGATTCCAATGATTAAAATCCTATAACGCCTGCCCGTTTTCTGATTGGGAATTATTAACTGACCTTCCTGATTTGAATCTGAGACATGTTACGGAAAACCGACTATCTCCTAACTAGAACTTCGGCAGCTCAGGAATCATTATCAGCAGAGAGCAGAAAGTTCGTTGTCGAACTTCAGCAACGCGTCAAATGACACAATCATCCTGATCAAATACAAGAAGGTGACATGGTTTTGATGTGAGAGGAAAATCTACCTGAGTTGAAACAGCGCCTCATCTTTGATAGCTGAAATGCTGCTAGCTGTCGCTGTGTACGACCCAAGAATATGTGAATACCATTAAATTGATTATTACCTTTCAAATTTCTGCCCTTTTCTATGAGTATATAGACTTTATCTCCATTGACAAGTTTGATGGACAAGAAGTTGACAACCATTGAAAAATGAGCTGAGACATATTAAACGCTTGATTGCAACATACGTTATTTAGGCAGCAATTTTGACACTTCTGTCAACTCTTTTTCATTTAAAGGTGCCTTGGATGTACGTTGGAATGTGCTTTGCAACTTTCTGTTGGCACAATGAAGATCACTGGAGTTATTCGATCAATTACTTACATTGGGGAGAAGCTAAGACATGGTATGGTGTACCAGGAAGCAAAGCAGAATGTTTTGAAGAAACAATGAAATCTGCTGCCCCTGAGTTATTTCAGTCACAACCAGATTTGCTTCACCAACTGGTTACTATAATGAATCCGAATATCCTTATGAATGCTGGTGTACCTGTGTACCGAACCGATCAACGTGCTGGGGAGTTTGTTGTTACTTTTCCTCGAGCTTATCATGCAGGATTCAACCAAGGGTAAAAAAACACCTTTCAATTCATACATTCATCTCATGTGTATCGATCTCAATTTCTAGGTACAATTTTGCAGAAGCAGTGAACTTTGCTCCAGCAGACTGGTTGCGTATGGGACGAGAATGTGTTCTGCATTACTCTCACCTGAGGCGTTTCTGTGTCTTTTCTCACGATGAACTTGTGTGTAAAATGGCTCTTGATCCTGAAAAATTGGATCTCACAATAGCAGCAGCAACTTACCAAGATATGCTTGTTATGGTGGATACTGAAAAGAAATTGAGAAAAACATTGTTGGACTGGGTAAGTGCAAATCATTTTCAGATCATTGTCATTTATTCATGAAATTATTTATTTACAGGGTGTAACAAATGCAGAACGTGAAGCATTTGAACTACTCCCAGATGATGAGAGACAGTGTGAAGTATGTAAAACAACTTGTTTCTTGTCAGCAATGACCTGTAAATGTTCTTCCGAGGTACTAGTCTGTTTGAGACATTATAAAAATTTGTGTGAATGTCCCCCACCAAATAGAACATTGAGATACCGCTATACTTTAGATGAACTTCCTGTAATGTTGAAAGCTTTGAAATTGAAGGCCGAATCTTTTGATCACTGGGTAGCGAGAGTGAAAGATGCTCTAGACCCGAAAACCCCAAAGACTCTAAACCTTGCCGATTTGAAAGCTTTGTTGAGTGAAGCTGATGGTAAAAAATTCCCAAAATGTGATCTGCTTCAAACTTTAACCAGTGCAGTAGAAGATGCAGAAAAGTGTGCCAGTGTTATACACCAGCTGGATCTCAATAAGATGAGAACAAGAACTCGTAATTCAAATGACACAAAATATAAACTCACTGTGGAAGAGTTAACCCTTTTTTGTGACGAAATTGATAGTCTTGCTTGTATATTGGAAGAAACAAAGAGCATTAGAGAATTATTGATAGAAACAAGAAAATTTGTAGTGAGTAGCCAGAAACTTTTGACTATGGCATTAGCTGAGTGTTCTCTATCAGAACTAGAAGATTGTCATTCTCGTGGGAATGGGCTGTGCATCGACCTTCCAAGCTTGAGACAAATAGCAAATAGATTGAAACAGTGTCAGTGGCTTCAGAGTGTTGAACACTATAAATCCAAGACTGATGTAATGGGACTTGAGGCAATCAAGAACTTGATTCAAGAGGGAATTCTGTTACCTCCCCACCCTGAAATAGAGGCAGAACTGTCAAATTTGCAGGGCATTCTACAATCCAGTGAAGAGTGGGAGCAACAAGCAAATGAAGTTCTCAAATCGGAAGATAATAACGTATTGATACAAGTTGATAAACTATTGAAAGAAGCTTCAAAAATATGCTGTTTCCTGCCAACAGAGGGACATTTATTTGATTCAATGAAGAAAGCTAGAGACTGGCTGAGATTACTAGAAGAAATGAATTCTGCCGAATATTACCCTTACTTCAGTGCAATGGAAGAATTGATAAAAAAAGGTAGATCACTAGCTTTACATTTGGTTGAGGTAGACAAAATGAATGAGTATCTCGTCATGGCTAGTGGATGGAAAGACAAAACTAGTAGAGCATTTTTACGAAAAAATTCCACCTGTACCTTGATGGACGCATTGTCTCCAAGAATAAATATACCAAATGGTACTAAGACAAAAAAAGGAAAAAATTCTGAAGAAGAAAGCACTATATCACTCACCAATGTTATGGATCCAGCGACAGTGGTGGCTGTGTTCAAAGATGCTGAAGATACTGAAATGGCCCTCTTGAAAAAACTGCGAACAGCCAACATGGCCAAAAGTTTGGATCCAAAAGAAAATGATACCTTCTGCATATGTGGACGAGGATTGTTTGGTATTATGATGCAGTGTGAGTTATGCAAAGACTGGTTTCATTCAACTTGCACTCAGCTTCCTAAGGTGGCAACCACAAAGTTCAAAGGAAATTTTACCAATATTGCTTTACACATGGGATTCAAAGAATGCAAATATTTGTGTCCACAGTGTCAAAGAACCAAACGTCCTAGGCTAGATGTCATACTGAGCTTACTCATGTCTTTACAAAAGCTGTATGTTAGAGTTCCAGAAGGTGAAGCTTTACAGTGCCTCACAGAAAGAGCAATGAATTGGCAGGATAGAGCAAGACAACTTCTACTAAATCCTGAATTGGAAACTGCTAAAAATAAACTTGCAATGCTTAGTCAGAAGTATAATGAAGCAGCAGCGAGACAACGAACGGAAAAAATTATTTCCAATGAGCTGAGAAGAGCTTCCAAAAATCCTGAGCTCCACCAAAGAGTCCAAGAAATAACTCCTTTCAGTGGAGTTGGTGATGACGGTGTGACATGTGATAGTGGTATAAATGATTCTGACGATGCGTCTAGAGAATCGAAAGATTCTGATGACCGAATGGGGGAACATGCATACTCTTTACATGTTCCAAAAGTTGGAGATGGGGATGATTACATACTTCATATAAATACTGATATGAGGAAGCAACTGGAGGAACTTCTTACAGAAGGTGACTCATTAGAAGTATACCTGGATGAGACATTTGCACTTTGGAAGTTGATGCAAGCTTCAAGGCAACCTGACCGTGAAATGATACTTATTGACTTTGACGTGAGTTCATTTTAATTTTCAGTTGTATATCTTTGTCATACATTTAGGTTGAATAATTCTATTATTCATTTCCGAAAGTTAAGCAGTAATGAAACCTCATGTATGCAAAATGTTTACAGGATGTTTGCTTGAATTCTATTTATTTCTTCTTATTTTCTATTGTTTGTCTCGACACTGGTGGGTTGACTCTGTATTCACAAGGTTTTATAGGTCTGTTTGTTGTTTTTCTCGAGTAAATTGCCGCAAATGTTCAGTGACAAGCAAATCATATGACGAAATAATATATAAAACGTTCTATTGTAAGTCCGAAAAATCCGATTTGGAGAACAGTCTTCAACTGTATTATTATTGGTTCAACGGTTTCATTATTAATGTTTTCTAATTCCCACATTTTTTCTTCTCCCGTTACCATATGATGAACATAATTTTCCCAGTGATCTTTAGTGACTCGTTTCAAAGAATTTTCAAATAGTTTTTCAACAGTATTCAATTTGAACATTGCATTTTGTTGAGCGATATTCCCTATTATGTATGTCCATACTCTAGCACAGAGGTTCTCAAACTTTTCAACCCGAGCCCCCCCTCCCTTTATGACTTACCATAAATTCGCGCCCCCTTCATAATAATATATATTTTAGTGGTTGTTTCTTGATACAAAATTTAATCAAGATACACAAGTTGGCTTCAAAGTTAGATTTTAATGTGAAGAATGGGACTGTTTTTTATCTGCACAAAGTTTTTCAAACCGGGGAGTGATGTCTGATGCAAGCGCTACCGGCGCTAGTCTCTTGCTCCTTGAATATACAGGTCACTAAAACTGCTGCTTCCTTGAAGGTACAAGAATAAATATTGAAATAAAAGAGTTTCACCGTTTTACACAAAAACCTTGTCTTTTTGATGGCTATGGAAAAACATATTCGAGTAGTTATCTTATAATTTATGTTTTCAAATGAGTTGGTTTTTTTATTTTTTTCATTTTCTCACGCCCCCCCTCGAAAAGCTTCGCCCCGCACTTGGGGGGTCGCGCCCCACAGTTTGAGAACCTCTGCTCTAACGGATTTAAACCACAATGATAACGAGGAAATCGCTATACGCTGTAAGGTCATCAATTGCATGTTTTTTGATGAGTCATTTTGCTCCAAATACTTGTTGGCAATTTCACCTGTAAGAGAGAAATGTAATTTAGTTGTTCATTATAATGACAACTATTCTTCAAAAACGTCAGCAGTCATGTCTTCATGGTAGTCACGGCTTCATTTAGAAACAAAAATTAAGACACCAAATCTTACAAAACTCCCTAAATGCTTGATTATAGAGTGACGTCCTTTCCTTGAGGGTGCAATATAATTAGTTGACCATGCTTCCTCGTGTGTCGTGACTGGTTTCATCCAAATAATAGATTTTTTCTTTTGTGGCTTTATCTAATGAAATAGATTTTCTGTTCTGTTTCCATTGAAACCCCCATGTGTTTTAAAATTTTTCGAACAGCTTTGTTCCATTTTGTGATAATGTGGATCTTTTTGTACTACTGCTGTTGGTATTTCTTTATCAATGATAAAAACATATACATCCATGTTACCAAAAATCACGGTTTTTCGCTTGCACCCTTTTATTATTCTTCAAACATGTCTGTTCACCTAGCATTGTAGCAAAAAGTTCCACAGTATCGTCGCACACTCCATTTTTAGCGTTTCATAACAATTTGAAATAAGATATCTTTTCATTTACAGAAAAATCACTAGGTCTCGGCATCTGGGAAGTTGTCGATAAATTTTCCATATATAAATTTTCACTGCATGGACTATATCAAACTTGTCTATTAAAACTGTCGGACGTTAATGCCTTCATAGCATTGTGTTGGTATGTGTGTATAAGGTTGACCAACAATAAAAGCCTAATCAAGCAAATCCTTTTAGGTTGATTGGTTTGCAATCACACCTATTGTTTATTTAAGGTTGTTAGAGAAATAATTAATATGTATTAGACGGTGATCTCTAATATATTTTATCTTTATAATTTGAAATGGTAACAATTCTGAAGGAATTGGACAAGCCTAAAAAATTAGTACGTCTTTCGAAATATCCGTGTTGAGTAACTTATTACTGCACATCTTTTGAAAATGCACTATAGCCAAAGTCCTCATATTTTAAGCTATATATACATATATGTCTGTGTGTGTATATATCGTTTTCAAAAATATAACGTAATTTCTATGATTTTTTAATTAGTGAGACAACTCGTTTTTTGTATTATCAGCATCTGTTGCTACAAAACAGGTGGTGATTATACCATATTGTAAATTCAATGATCATCCTTCTAGGCCCATATGAAGAGCTCTCCGAAAAAAAGAGGACGAAAACGACTTTCTGACGAAGTGGACTTTAATAAAAAGATAACGAAATCAGTTAAATTAGACATTGAAAAGAAGATACGGGGACGTAAGATGAAAACTAATAAAGAAACAGGTAAAAAGCGAGGTAATAAGAAACGGTTAGGGCGTT
This sequence comes from Leptinotarsa lineolata, assembly GCA_015342045.1. Taxonomy (NCBI): domain Eukaryota; kingdom Metazoa; phylum Arthropoda; class Insecta; order Coleoptera; family Chrysomelidae; genus Leptinotarsa; species Leptinotarsa lineolata. The sequence goes on along the minus strand of WOGR01000025.1, from coordinate 15,667 downwards.
GTCAATCCACTGCCTCTGATGGAGATGATGATGATGATGACGATGACGACGACGATGAATCTTGTGCAGCAAATGGGTGTCAGAAGCCTACCGGCCAAAATGTGGACTGGGTACAGTGTGACGGGGGTTGCGAACAGTGGTTTCATATGGCTTGTGTGGGACTTTCAGCTCAAGAAATCAATGAAGATGAAGATTATATTTGTATAACTTGCTCGAAAAGTACTACTTATGAGAACTTGGACAGTCGATCAAGTAGTCCTAGATCTCCAGATTCTACACAACCTTCCACGTCAAAAGACACTTCATAGTGAAAACCTTTAGCCACAAAGTTTGTGTTTTCGATAAGGGAAAAAGTAAGAAAGTATTTTAGTATAATAGACTATGTATACACAGTTCAGTTGTGATAATTTAAAGTTAAGAATTGTAAAATATTTTTCTTTTTTTTTAGATTATTTATCATGATTTAAATTAATTGTCATTGTATATACAACAAACTCATCGTCAAAAATTGTATTCTAGTGGAAACTGTAATTTTGAATATGTCATCTGAAGAAACAACTGACACTATGACTGGTATTTATAGAAACTTTGGTAATGTTTGAATGTGGTCATTTCATTTCTCGGTAAATGTTCGAGCTTTGGACATCCATTATCTGAAAAAGTTTTAACCAATTTGAAATGTATGATGCAATGAAAAATGAATGAAATATTGAAAACAGTTTATTCTAAGCAACTTCACAATGTTTCTATTGTTAGATCCATAATCATCTTTGAGTGATAACTGACCTGTTCCTGATGCTTTGAAACTATTTATTGTCACTTAGGGATCTCTTCTTTCAACTTGATTAGAGCTTTCTATACATTGTGGATTTCCACACTAACCAGACTGAATATGTTGCTGTTCAAACGCAACTTCTTTAAATTCTTTGAAGCAGGTCCACCTTCCTGTGGGTGATTTCAACTTTGAACCACTTGATGCTATGTTAGTGAGGTCGAGCACTGTTATTCGAGACTTGCAGGTTTCTCCTCTGTGTTTTCACTGACTTGCCGCACTCACATGGTATCCGGCAATATTTGAAGTCGTTTTATACATTTGGTGGCGTATTTGTGAGACTGCTAGGGATGGAGGAACTCTTCTGGCCAAGGCCTGTTCCACCATATTTTCGAGTAACAATTATGTTGAACGATGAGAGAGATGAGAAATGAAACTTTCCATGTGTTTACCACTTTTATTTGTAACTAACGATACTACAGTTCCGTCCTATAAGTAGTCACTTAATGTATAAGTTTGAAAATGTCCTTATAGGACGAAACTGCAGTGATGTTAGTTACAAATGAAAGTGGTAAAAAACATAGAAAGTTTATTTTTTCATTATGATCTCCTACAACGTAGCAACGACTACATCCACCATGTTAATTATGTTGAAGATCTTTCCCGATGTTATTCGGTTCCTCGTTGAAACTTTCTTACAGAGAATAAATGCACGACCAGTCAAAGTTTTTTCTTGGTAGATTGGTAGAGGTTGAATAAAGAAAACAAACTCATACATGACAGTATCTGAATTATGACTCCAATTGTGGAAGAATAGCCAATTAGCCTTGCTAAACTCGGCCAAATAAATTAAGATACTTGGAAAGTGTCTTAGGTAGACAGTAAAACAGAAGTGTACTTATAAGTTACTTCAATATTTCGATAAAATTTGTTATTATCTTCAGGGAAAAGCTATAAAGGTTTTGATGACAGTAATAAAATTTCAAAATCCACAAGACACGAAGTATTGGTATAACTTGTGTTGTGTGGTTGGTTTAACGAATGAATCCATATAATCTTGTGAAATGCCAAAAACTGGTTTGTAATTCTGAAAATAGAAAGAAGTCCAATTAGAAACTGGAACCTATGAATTTTTCCTATAAAAGAAGTTGATGGAAAATATTTGTTATATTTGGATTTTTTCTGAATAAGGTTGAAGTTCTCGAAAGTTCTTACTTTTACACTGAAGTCTGAATACACATTATATCGATTAAGAGTCAATTTTGGATCTTTTTTTTTTCGTCCCATTTTATACGCAAAATTTATAAATGACTTGTTCGATTGATGACCTTTATTTTGTTGAAATGCATATTAAATATAGGATGAAAAAAATAACTTCTGTCGAATTTCTACTAATATTTTCATTTCTTACGACCGGTTTCAGTTCATTGAACCATTCTTAAGTACTCCTTCTCAACAAGTTATTTTCTTTACCCTATATTTATAAATATGGGAAGTTACTTATTCGAATTATTTTTTAGATGATTCAAAGAATGCATTAATTGACACAGGACAAACTTTTCAATTTGCCGTTTATTAAATTTTCATAGATTCTCTATCAGTGTATAATTTAAGAAATTTTGTGGTTGTGAAAAGTTGAGAATCCAGAAGAGTTCAATACACATTTAGTGGGATTGTTTGAAATGAATATTTTTCTTGAAATAGAATAATAATTAATTTTTTCACGCGATTTTCAGATTACCGTTTCATTTATATTCCTCAAAATTATGCTCCCATATGAAATATGCTATTGTTTTTGTCAGTTGTTTCTTTGGAGATAATGGTCACATGCTGTTTTCAGATAATATATTATATCAGACTCCTGAATTCGGAAATTTCTGGAATTAACAGCAAATACATACGGAATTTATTGAGTGGCTTCGCCTTATACATATTATTTATTCTTAATTATTTATAGTTGATAAAAAGTCATAGAGTGCACCCTTTACGATGAAATGAAGTCTTCTGCTACATTTCAATAATAATGATTGTGTTTATCTTTGCAGTAGTCATCTAATCAACTCCATCCTACTGACCTAATTTTGATCATATAGTTTCTCCTTTTAAAAATTTTGATAGATTTCTTATTAATTTTTCTCGTTTTAGAAATATTACGAAAACGTAAACTTTCCAAATCTCAAAGTTGTTTCACAGAAAATGGATAGTTCAACAGATTGGGATATTACTAAATTTTTCAATAGGATTAAAGAAAAGAATTTATAGATCTACCAGAAATCTCTTGAAGTAGGCATAATAGTCACATCATAAAACAGGCAATCTTTGAAGTCCTCTGGAATAGCTCAGATTTTGATGATTTTTTCAATTTTTTTTTTTCATTATATTTGGAATCAAAAATTTAAGTGAGGACATTATTTATATTAATTGAACAATATCATATATGAAACGTTCAGTTTTGCATGGCTTTTTTTGTATATTAAATAGTATAACATTACTTCAATTATTTACTTTGCTTACCCCATTCTTCAAGAACATGCAAGTAAATTCTTTTACTTTGCTGAGTTGTATAGTGTGTCAGAGATATACAAAATGTCAATTGATAAAACCAGCAAGTAGGGATTGAAGTTATTTATTGTAAACAGCTGACCCCCTTTGGCAGGTAAATATAATGTGCCTTTGCTTGCATTCACTTCAAATTCTGTCGAGTGCCTACCTACTGGTTTTATCATTCAGGATTCAAGTTTTTCGCAGTTGTGTATAGAACATTATGAGAATAAAATTGAACTTTCATTAAAAAGTGCTATTTCAAACATGACGCTGCACTAAACTTCTGTTAATCATAAAAAGCAGTTGTATTATCACATCCATTGAATGCATGAATGAAGAATAGATAAATGGTAATATAAGGATATTTTATTAGCATGGTTTTCATCGAATAGTCATTTCAGTGCATTATTTTTGATTGGTTGAAAAAATATTTATCATCACATGCTAAAGTCATCAATACCACTATCACATCAATGTCCTCTGCTACAACCAACTCCATTATACTATTATCTAGCAATTGAACATCACTCTTTACTTAACTCCTACAAATATTGTTTTTCACAGAGGAAACTGATTAAATTATTTTTATTATTGCACTTTTATGAAATTATTTTTAGTTGTATTCAGAAGCATGTATTCTTCAAAAAATCGATTGGAGTATAATTTGTATATCTAATGTACTGTTGTTGTATTGATTGATATATGAAGATTTTTTTCCAAAAAAGCCACCAAGTGCTTTTTTTATAAATAGCAGGCGTATTGTTCAAGCAATATAAGTAATTTGGTTCCCGCTTCAAAATTTTACTGACTTCAAATAATGTGAAAAAAGTCTGAGCTATTTTTGAGGACGTCCAAGAAAAATACTTCGTTGATTCGACTATAATGGCAAATCAATTTGATTAGATGCTATTGATTTAGTGGATAAACATAGTCGCTGTACTATTTTGAATTCTAAGTCTCATTATCTGTAATTTTTTGAATGAATTGGTCAGGTTAGGCTTATATTATTACTTTTTCAAAGTTGAAATGGCTTGTGACTAATTTCATCTTTACTTCATTTTTGGAGAAAAGAGATTCAATGTAGATAATAAGACAAGATTTCAAAGTATATCTTTTTTTGTTTGATTCTATATATTTAGGAAAATCTTTATTATTGTAATGAATTTTGACTTATAGTTACCTATGTATTGAGGACATTTTTGCCATTTTTTACAAGAACAAAATTTTGATGTGACACTTGGATCTTTTTTTGTCATTGGAATCCCGAAAAGTTGCTAACTGTAAGCAAGCTATTCGTGATTGGATTTTTAAGAATTTATTGATTCAGTACTCTCTAGAAGTACCCTTTTTTAGTATCACTCCTTATATGTAATATATTTCATTAATTGTCGAGCCAATTGTTTGTTATCAATTTCCTTTTTTTTTAACAGCTTATTTAATAGTAGCAAAAATATTTGTAATGAAGGAAAGTTAGCTTTGACCAGGATCGGATTTATCATACTCCAGCCTAGGAACGCACAATTTCATTTGTTCATACATAATTATTCTGGTTTGGAGTTGCGTGTAATTTTACAATCAACTCTCTTAGGAATAGACAGTGGTGCAGTGTGTTCTTAAAGACTTTCTCCGATGGTATGAAATAGGGAATCTTTTTTTGGTTCAGGAGCATGCAAACTTTAAATCCTATCCTGACATTAGTCATTATTTTTCTTGGCATTCCTCCGATATTCACATAACAGGATGTAAAGATATTATTTATATTAATTTCTTCGGCTTTTCAGTTTATTTGGCAACTCCCTCTGAAATTAAATGGTTTTTTAACACTATCTGAGCACTGATGATGGCATCTGGTTATTTTGTTAAATCGCTAAGTTATTTTCGATAATTGTTTCGTCTAACTCAAATGAAATATATCACAAATGCACCATACCCTTTCAGTACCCAGTTATTTTCAATATACCATGTTGGGTAAAGAGTACATACAGTATGGATGAAAAAAAAGTCCCTCCCTCTTAAATTCTAAATTGGAAAAGCTATCAAGATCGTACAAAATTTACGTAAAACGGCATCATCTATAGTGCTTTTTGATAAGAAAGACAATTATTTTACATCACTGGTCACCGAAAGTGCGCTACCAACTATTTTTTCAAATGGAAAGGTAACTTTTTGGGTGAACTTTTCAATTTGCCTTTTATTTCACTTCAGCAAATTCTCTATTGATTCAGCTTTGTTTATTTTTCAGATTGTGTAAGGTTATATACTCAAAAAACAGAAGTATTGGGTCCTCCACAAAAAAGTCTCAGAAAGAGGGCTCTTGTGATCATACATCTAATAGATATTTCAGTTCTGTGTCCAATAGTGTTAAAATTTTGGAAATCAAAATAGCCGTTCCTGAGTAATCATCAGTTTTATATTCGTTTTGACAATCTGCAAACAAACTATAAATATTATGATTTCAAAAAAAATCACTAAATGTTCAAAATGTTTACCATTTCAGTTCCTGGTAATAATGTAGTCTGTTTATTTGCAGATTCTTAAACCGAATATAAAACTCAATTACTTAAGAACGGCTCATTCGATTTCCAGAATGAAAAAAATTTAGATAGAGAACTCGGACACCTATCAAAGGAGTTATCACAAAACCCCCACCCCTTCTCATTTGAAAAAAGGTTTGTAGCGCCCTGTCGGCGACAAGAGATGCAAAACTATTATTTTTCATATTCATGATGACAATTACAAATGTTCACAATATAAACTTCATTTGGAAAACGCGTTTTACTACGACAGTTGCTTCTTCAATTGAATTGTTGGGCATCAGTAATTTGTGTAAATTTGTAATTATTATCATGAATAGTTTTATTGATTTTCTTCGAGTAACAGGTCAGTATATTCCGAATATTATTTTTCTTATTAGAATGTACTAAAAGTGATACTTTTTCAGGTAGATTTCGTCTTTGATATCTTGTCTCGTTTAATAGTTAAAAGGGGAGAATTTTTACATCTGCACTGTACAGATTTTTAGTTGTATAAAATCTGAGAGATTTACAGTTCTCACACACTCTTTTCTGGTATAAAAGTAATTCCAAATGTACCTGGATTCCTATAAGAATCAATTTTGGGTGAAAATAATTTCGACCATTGGTGCATATTTATATTTTCGGGTAAATAAATGGTATGGTGTCCAAACTTATCTCACTATTTTATTTGTATTGATGCCGATATTTAATATATTTTAAATCGTAGAGTTCATTATTTTTATATAATTCATGTGTTTATTATACATTGATGTCAGAATAAAGTTCATTGTTATGGAATCTGTCAATAAACTACTTTTGTACATTTCCCAGTCTCAAAACTTTGAATCAATTTATGCTTAATGGTATACAACAGCAAAGTTGTTGACATAATTTCAAAATCACAATTATCATCAGCAGTTTTCTACTTTTGATATATTCATTCAGGACTGACTTTTGTCTAGAACCATGTAGAATCTATCGTAACGTTTCGATTAAGGCTTATGAAAAGTTTTTTTGGGCTAGGTAGCATCAAGATGAAGGCCATCTCAGGGTACCCAGCTACCTGAAAAACTTGGAATAGTAAGGGAAAATGAAAATGCTTGAAGAATCTGGAAATTATGTTCGTAATACACGAATTTAAGGGAAATTTCAATCGTTTCTGTGAATTCCAAATATTTCAATGTTTATAGTTATTATAACAGTATTAGCATTGACAATATTTGAATTAGTAAATTGCTTTTATTTCCTGATTTTTGTTTCATTTGACAATATTGTATTCAGTCAGTTACAGTCAGTTACCGTCACTAATATGTTATCTTTGAGTTCGGGTTGAACCTCGCCTGGAGTTTTGTGTTCGACGTTTCGGCTCCGATTTTGGAGCCATTTTCAATAATTTTATGTGAATTGATGTAGGGGCCTCAATCTGCCTACTCCCCAGGTCTCGTCACGAGTTCTCTCTGGGGTCTCAATCTGCCTACTTCTTAGATTGAACTGAGGGAGCTACTGAAGTGGAAATGTGGGGGCGGCACTTCGGGTAATTACCATCACCGGACGTCTTGGGGGAGGAGGGTGGGTTGGACATCGGGAAATTTGGGATTTTCGGTAGTTGGAAGTCTCTGACCATCATCACGTGTAAAGTCTATATTGTGTCCTGTCTCTTGATGATGTTTGGACAGGGCTGAGAATGGTCTGAATTTTGGACAACAAGTTGATGTTCGTTTGCTCTACTTGTCACACGTGTGTTGGTCTGGCCTACATATGTTCTATGGCAATCGAAACATGGGATTTCATATATACCCTAGGATTCAATGTCAATTTTGTCCTTGGGGAACCGAGGAAGGAAAAAATTTGCTTGTTGGCGGTGAATATCGTTTTTATGTCCTGTTTTTTTTGATAATTCGGTCCATTTTGTCAGTAACACCTTTAATAAACAGGAAGGAAAGCTTTGTGAGGAACGTCGTTGTCTTTTGGATCTCTGGGACTGGATGGAGAAGTTTGTTGACAACGGATGGATCTGTCAATTTGACAAAAATGTAGCCACTTGATGTTTTGCTAGAGTTATCTTTGAAATACAGAGCTTTTAGGTTTTTTCATGTAGACTTTGAAACGCACACTTTGATCAAGTAGGTTTTGGATGACGCGGCGATAAAACAGAAATTGTTCAGTAGTAGCTATCAAATGTTGAGAAAGCTTTTCACAGCGGTAATTGAAACGAAAAGTTTCAATAAAACATAACAATTTATACTATATTCACTACCGATAAATGAAACTTCAACAATATAATAGTAGTGATAAAGAACAAACAATGAAATATATTTCTTCAGAAAAGGTATTCGAAATGTCTACCAGTTTCTCCTACACACAGGCGACACCTTTTCTGAACGTTTTTTGCCTAATTAATTAGTTGAAAGAGAGTGAGAGAAGCAAAACTGCATCACTGCTGCTTCCAATTCGTATCTAGAATTGGTCGGCAATTAAAAAAAAAAGATCTTTCAACTTTCTCCAGAGGTAAAAGTCCATAGGCGTTAGCTTCGGTGACCTGGCGGCCAACGGTTGGGTCCTTGGTCGGCTAGCCAATTATTACAAAAATTTGCAGCCAAAAAATTGGTGACAATTGCAGTGTTGTGAGGCGAAGCCCTGTCTTGTTGAAAACATATTTTTCTGAGCTCTATTAGTGGCAATTCATGAACAAGGGGTTCAATATTTTGCCATAAATTTTTTTAAATACCTCTGAGATATGAGAGTGCCATTATAAATGAACGGGCCGATAGTTCTACCCCTGAAAATACTGCCCACACACTAAATCCAAATCTTCCTTGACTTCTCTGCCCCACAATAGAATTGGATTTTGTTCTGCCCAAGTATAAGAATTGTAGCGGTTGAAAATACCAACACTGCTCACATGAGCTTCGTCTGTCCAAATACAATTTAACGAAAAATTACGCACTTGGTTACAACTTTCCGGGAACCACTGGCAAAAAGCCATGCAGCGTTCAAAATCTCCTGTTCTGAGTTGATGATCTCTTCTGGTCCTCTATGACTTAAATTTGTGTTTTTTCAAAATCCTCCTAACGTTAGTTCTTGGTAGGCCTGTTGATATTTTCAAATTTGGCGTTGACGTTTTGGAATTATTTTAAACAGCTCCTAAAACGACTATTTCTTTCAACTCTGTATCTTTATTTGATTCATATAATTTTGGCCTTTTCTTTTCGAATTGACCACCATCAATTAGGTTGTGTCTCTGGATACTTCTCGTGATACAAATTGCTTGCCGCTTCTGCGTTTTCCCCGGTTTCTGTAAAACAGACTATCATATCTCATATCCCATTTTTCATAATTTTCATACTTCATTGCGAATGTGTTTGAAAATTTAATGAAAACCACTAATTGAAGAGCGTCTTTACTGCTTAAATCAAAATTTCAAAGCTACCAGTAAAGATTTGTATTCTGTTTTATCGCAGAGTCGTCCAACTACTACTTGATCAAAGTATGCGTTTCAAAGTCTACATAAAAAACCTGAAAGCTCTTTACTTCAAAGATGACTCTATAACAAAACATCAAGTGTGATACATTTTTGGAAAGGTAATTTCAAGCTCTCATTTAAAAAAATAGTTTTCAATCGATAACTATTGATATTTCATTGAAAAAAAATAAGTTTTTTTGGACCATTGAATTCTACGTAAGAGCTTTGGAAATTATTTAAATTGGATGTTTACATTAGTATTAATTTTGTTAATTTTTTCACAAAGCAAACTTTTTCTGAAAATGCCAATCGAAATAAATTAATTATAATAAGATAAAACACTAAGCGGTAATTTTTTATTCAACGGCTTCTCTCCAGTCAAATGAATATGGGGCGGCATTCCACGCTAAATCGACCACTTTTCCCCGCGACACCTTTTGATTCAGCTGAAACTTTCATCTTTTTTCATCTCATCAGATGCTTTTCAACATTTTTTAAAATTTTTCACCCGACCAAAAATAAGTTACAAATTTTTCAAAAAAAACGGCTCTTCAATTTTGAAGTGGCGATGATTTTGTGAAAAATTAGCTCATCAGTAAGTTTTTTTTCTAAATTTTTGGTTTTGTATGTACTTTTCAGAAAAAAATATATCAAAAATATCCAAAGCAGTAATCACTGTTTATTGTCTAATTTCTGGAATAAAATCAATTTCTCCGTGATTACCATTTTTTAAAAAATTTTCATTCTCTTAAAAAAAAAACTCAAATTTTTTTCGTAGTAGTATTTTGCCATTTTCTATTTTTTTTTTAACGATTGAAAAATTTTTTCTCAAATTCAGCTTATTTAATAAGAATAAATCTTTATTTTCCTTTTTTTTGTCGAAGTTTTAAAATTTGTATAGGAATCGTCACAAAAGATATCGGAGACTAGAAGTTCCTGAAAAAAAAAAGGTAATGAAAACTACGTATTTATGCACACAAATTCATCAAAACGATATTAACAGTAATCAACAAGAAAATCCTTTAGTTTTCTTATGAAGATATGCATGGTTTTGGAATTTTCAATATCTGGCAGCAAATTATAAGCTCGTGGTACAAATATTTTGATTTTCTGTCTTGTATCGAGATCATGCTCACATTTATTGGGTACAAACAACTTATTTCTATTCCCGAAAATAGACAAGCACAAGTCAAAAATTGAAAGACTGGGAACAGGATTGTAAAGTTTTTAAATGCATTTCTACATGAGTCACGTTGACTTATGCCACTGATGATTCGTATCAGTTTTTTGTTCTATAAAGACATCAGAGCAGCGAGAGGAAAGACCCCAGAAGCTCACTCCATATCTCAGTCTGGAATCAACCTGAGCATAGAACAGCCTCAACAACTGTTCAACATTATAAACCTGCCTAATATTTCGGAACTGATATGAAATATAGTTAATTGTTTTGATCAGGAACTCACAGTGGTTCTGCCAATTCAAATGTTCATCAATGTGAAGACCTGAAAACTTCAAGCTCACACATTTTGTTAGAGTGTCGGAATTATCATTTGTTCTCAAACTGATATCACATTCCCGTTGCCGATGATGAAATCTCTTTGAATCTGTTTTCTTCGCGTTCAAAAACAAATTATTAGCAGAAAACCATTATTATTACTCTCAAAAACTTGGTTACATTTTTCTTTCAAAACTGAATCTGATTTGTCAGAGATTATAATCGATGTGTCATCTGCATACATTGTTATGAATGTTCCGGGCGTTGCATACTCCAAATCATTTATATACAATACAAACAATATAGGTCCACATATCGACCCTTGAGGTACTCCTAGTTAGGAGAATACCATGCTGGAGGTTGCACTATTAATAACGACATATTAATTCACATTCTTTATTGGTGCTAGGACAGAAAAGTGTTTACACAAGTCTTTAAAAGTTGTGCATAAAACAATTACAAATTACAAAAAAAATATTGGAGAAGTCACACATTAAAAGTCTGACAGTCATTGAAATTAGATCATAATTTGTAAAATTGAGTTTTTCTGAAATGTAAGAGTACCATTGAAAAACTCATTGACATTGTTTTCTATAAGATAGTCCGTTAACCATGCCAACGGTATACCCCTTATGCCAGAAGTGTGTAGTTTAACATAACACCACAATGAAAAAATTTAAGAATTCATGTTGCACCTTAAAATTGAGAAGAAAATTATTTATAAGCGGCAAAAATTGAATAACCTATGGGCGGCAAATCTGTAAATCCGCTAAGGTATTTCATTCTTACGTACAATAGAGGTCTGTACCTCTAATTGTATTCATCAGTGTATACAAAAATACTTATTTCAATTTACACAATTCAAACAAATTCAAAAAATGATAGTTGTCAAAAGTCTAAACTTGTGTGAGCTAAGGATTAACGAGGTATCGCCTTTTAACGTGCGATTCCTAGCACGGGTTAGACGATAGGCAGTGAAAATCTGATGGTCTATTGAATGAGTGGAACAAACCACCCACGCCAAGATAACCGGCTACCGTGCATATAAGGAATGCAATTTTTTCCTGCTTTAAAAGCAAGGCTCAGTATGTATAAAATCAAGGTGAAAATCTAATATAGATATCATCTTCGATGTAACAAAATTACACCACCTGGTATATTAAAGAGCAGATTAAAGTTTTTTTGGTAATCAGCAGTTATCAATATAGAGGTTTGTGTGTACACACCTGGAAAATAAAAAATTTTTGGAGAGTTTAAAAAGGATACATTCAACATCTGGTCCAATGAACTAATTTTACTCCTCCTCGCATTCAAAAATGTATTTTTGAACAACTAATGTGTGGGTGGCTTCATTCGACCATGTCCTTGAAATAAATTCTAAAAAGGAATGTGGTCTTCCAAATAAAGCATGCAAAAATTTGCGAAATGACTTCGTAATAAGAGATCATTGTGTATAGAAGTAAACGTAAATGAATGTACAATTTTTATTCAGTGACCTTACAGAACTAAATAAAGATCCACATATGGTTCTTTAAAACGACATTGGGTTGCAAAAGGAAATAATAAAACTGTAAATGCTCTCGTAATTTTATTCATTTATGATTTTTACTACAAAATAATTAGTTCTTAGCAAAGCAGCTGCCTTGTAATCAAAATTATTTGTTCGAAATGAATTAAATAACACTTATTAAATAAATAACATTCAGTTGAATGAAAGCTTGACTTACTGAATTATTTTTCTACTAAAATTGAATGAAGGCTGGTTTTGAGGAGACAAACAAACTATGAATAAAAAAATAATTTATTAACATAATTTTTCATAATGCTAAAAAACAATATACAAAAACTACGATATTGCTAAAGGTATTTGATATATACAATAAAATTGAAGTTTCACCATGATATAGATATATAAATGGCCAAGAACAACTCCCTTCTGATGAAAATATTATTCCTAACAACCCAAAATTGACCAATCTCATCCATATTATAAAAAAACCAATTTCTGTTTTCAGTATATTATTCTCAAGAAAGCTAATTTTTATTTACATTATTAAGTTACAGGCTTAAATTATATAAAATAAAATTCTCATTTTGTACTAAAACGTACAAGTTTGTCTTAAACTTCAAGGGAGTCACAATCTAGTTAGGTAAAGTATCATATAGAATATCCTTTGCTGATTGTGAAAGATTCTCCGGGAACTTGATATCGAAGTTTACTATGAGATCTCCCCTACGAGAGGGTTCTTTCGGTAGAGGTAGTCCATATCCCTGAATGCGTCTCACCGAGTTTGGTTTAATTATTTCCTGAGTATAATGAAGTGGTATAGATTTACCAGACATAGTTGGAACTTCAATAGTGCATCCACAAAGAGCCTGTAACAAAAGAAATTCAAATTTAGTACTTCCATTTTTGAAGTTTGATAATTTTCTTTAATTTTAAAGCAAATCATCTATAAATAGTCATGATATTATTTTAAGAGTCAAGACGTCAGAGTGGGTCAAGTAATAGAAGTTAAATTTAGAACATTGGCAAAATTCTAAATTTATTCAAACACATAAGCAGAACCTAAAAAATAAAAATATATAGTGATAACTCACCTGCTTCAACGTTATTTTAGCTGTATACTTGATGTCGCTGCCTTCACGTTTGAACTGAGGATGGGGTTTGTCTCTGATGATGAAAACAATGTCTGCTGGAATCTTATTTCGGCCTTGATCACCTTCACGTTGGAATGTAATTTTTGTACCAGCTTTCCATCCAGGTTTCACATTTATTGTCAAAACTTTGTCCTCTTTTTTTGTTGTTCCATCGGGTTGCAACACTTTTCTGCTTATCTTCATCTTCTTTTGGCACCCTTTTGTGATATCTTCTAATGAAACATAGAGATCATGCTCTATTGGGGGATCCTGCAACTTGTCTTTGTTTCTATTAGGACTATTGTGGAAGTTGAAAGAATGGCTACGGAAGGCCCCCGCTGGTCCACCTGGTCTCGGCGGCCCACCGACTCCAAGAGAAACAAACGGATCATCCTCATCCATGTCTTCATCATGCATTCCACCAAACATACGATTAGTATTTCCAAAGTCAAAGAAAGCAGAGAAAGGGCTGGAGTTTCCGAAGAACTGTGCAAAGGTTGCTCTTGGATCGCCATGGTAAGTGTATGAAAAGTTGCTGGGATTACCATTTCCTGGTCCACCGCCAGGGACGCCTCCTTTGAGACCTTCCTCGCCATACTTGTCATATACGTCTCTTTTCTTTTTATCCGAAAGTACTTCATACGCCTCGGCAACTTCTTTGAACTTTTCTTCAGCTCCAGCAGCTTTGTTTTTGTCCGGATGGTATTTTAATGCAAGTTTTCGATATGCCTTTTTGATGTCGTCGTCGCTGGCACCTTTTTGGATGCCTAGAATTTTGTAATAATCCTTTCCCATTGTTCTACGCAGTCCAGTCACAAATATTCAGCAAACTTTTGTTCACAGGTGTTAATATGAAACACGTATCAAAAAGATTAATATTAACGTAAGCACAACTATTCCACTTCACGACAAATTGTTCACTCCCTGCGCGATGACCGTTTCTCCTTATATATTTAAAGGTTATATTCGAGAATGTTCACAACTTTTCTGGAAGTTACTGGAAGCTCATCGGCGTCTCATCCGAATGGCCTAGATAAGTTTTCCAAAAGTGACAGGAAAACTAATTATTTTTTCGAAATATATTCGCGTTATACACTTTATTCTTCAACTAACATCTTGTCAGATATATTTATTCACTATTTTAGATAATAGTTGCCACTAGCACCAACGTATTCATTACTAATTTGATATTAAAAATATCCGAAAAAATTATAATCCTACCGCACTGACAATAGAATTAACTGACGCCATCACCATCAGATTACTGTCTGACGTTTCATTCAGTGCCGGGAACTTTAAATAATCTCCTAAATGGCGTGGGTTGCCCGATTCAGTTTGAGTTATGGAAAAAAGTGAAATGATTTTAATGATTGGTTTGTATAATCCCTGAGTCAGTTGTGAATAGAAAAGTTTAAATTAAAAAAGGAAAACATGTACTCAATAAACAACATATAGGTATCATTTCAGAAAGATGTGAAAAAGGGTATGTTGATTGTCATTTCAGTGAATTGATTTTATGAATACCTAGCTATTTGTACGATGTGGAATCAAACAGAAATATCTATATTTAAATCAGTTGGCGAATTGGTAGTGATTATTATGAATTCAATTAATTTCGTGTCTTGGTGAATATATGCGAAAGTAGCAAAACGTGTAAAGGAAAACTCACAAACACTATTTTGATTTTTATAACAATCTGATGTTATTACGATAAATTATCCATATTCACATACCAGAAATCGATATTTCATATACATTGCTTTAGTCACATGTTTTAGCGTAATTATAAAAAATGTGTATCGTTTGCAATGATACATGTGTAAATAAATAATAAAATGGTAACTATAGCTCCTAAAATTCATGTGATATGAATGAATTAAAACCATATTATCTTAGTATATAGACTATAGACTATATTATGTGTGGCGGAGCCATACTTGTGAAAAAATTCAACATTTTTGCAAATAAACTATAAAATGTTTAACTATTTGAACTTTATTGCGAATCGGGTAAATCATAGAACGTATCTTTCTGGTAGTAGATTGTTCTTCAATCAAATTAAGTACTGCTTTCTCAAGCTGTGGTGTTCGTACTTCTCGATGGCGACCACAATCCTGCGTTCTTTTGTCGAATGAACCATATTCTCGTAATCGTTGATGAAGTCGAGCAAATATTCTATGTGAAGGATGCTGCCGTTGAGGATACATTTCAGCATATCTTCTAGAAGCTTCTAACCC
>WOGR01000024.1:0-35893 GCA_015342045.1 Leptinotarsa lineolata | reverse complement strand
ATTGAAAAATACAAATCTGGCAAGATTTTCACACAAGCAGTTCACGAAACCACAACACAGTGCCCGTTAGCTCTAGTAGCAGTTCTAACTTGCTTCAATGGATGTCACAATTTTAATAAAAAAATCTCTTTCGATCAAAATTAAGTCTTTTTATTAAACGACTTTATTTAGCTTGCCCTGTTTGTTTAGGTCAAATTTAGTAATTGAAGTTTGACCCCCTTCCTGTTGACAGATTGATGTGATATTCGGTACACATATTTAGTTTTGATGACAAAACAATCATTGTAAATCCAAGATGGCCGCAGCTACAAAATGGCGGATTACATATTGTTTCACAAGTACCTCAATGTGGGTATCAAATGACAGGTCTTGACTAGTAGAATAGTAGTACACTTTGAAAAATATGCAAATTCAAGATAGCCGCAGCTACAAAATGGCGGATTACATAGTATTAACTACCTGAATATGGGTATCAAATGACGGGGCTTGACTAGAATAAAAACTTGAATTGAAAAAAGTAAAAAAAAATCTTTATGTTAAACGGTTTTATTGAAAAAAAAAACGATAATAATGATGTTGATAATGTACTCAAAGCTAAAAAAAATTTGGAAGGTCCTAGGTAGCAGTCATAACATCACTCTCCTCAGCAATCTACGGTACTGATCAGATAAAAAAATTGTAAAATCGTAGCGTAACCTGAGTAAATATGTAAATACTACGCCCAACGATTTTATTTTTTATCTGATCAATACCGTAGATTGCTGAGGAGAGTAGTGTGATGACTGCTACCTAAGACCTTCCGAACTATTTTTTAGCTTTTAGTACAATATCTACATTATTATTATATTTTTTTTAATGAAACCGTTCAACATAAAACATTTTTTTACCATTTTATTTTCTATTATGATATAAAACTTTGTATATTTCGTAGTAGTAACTGGATTTTTGTAGTGATTAGATTTGAAATTTCTGATTCACATTTATGACGAAAATCATTGTATTTTTCAGTTTTTGTGAGTTTGATTTCTTTAGGTTAGATTTTGGTTATATCGTGGTTTCTTATCGAAAAAATAGAAGTTCTCCAGGCATATAATTGAAATGTGTAGAACGTTCTCAAATGCTGCCATTAGTAATTTCATTCAGTTTTCTCACACTTTGAGAAAATTCAATGCACTTTTATTCAATTTTTTCGAAAACAGATCACGATAAAGATACCTTAAAGAACCGGAAAATGAAAACAAGTAGTATCAATAGCACTACTGATGAAAGTGTTTACTACGCTCTAATTGCAACTCCAAAAGAGACATTATACAGAAAGTACGACGTAAGAGAGACGAAGAAGAAAATTGAATATAGAATTCTAACAGTCGTTGCTCCTTTTCTTTTGGGAAAGAGAAGCAGTGGTTTTTCATACAATGATTTTCATCATACATGTTAACCAGTTAACTCTCTGCGACGTCACCGCAATTATTTTGAATCTAGTTGCATTCAAAAGTAAAACTGCAATCTCTGGCGACAAATGAATCCAAAACAAGTACTTTGTAATTGATGATTTGTTTATTTTGTGGAAATTCATGATCACTTTAAAGAAATAATGAAAAGACTTTTGTCTAATTTCCACTAGTTGTTTCATTTTCACGATCGGTTTCGAGATTTATCCCATTATCAATTATAAAACTAGTATAGTTGATAATGGGATAACACCCGAAACCGGTCGTAAAAATAAAATAACTGGTGGATATTAGACAACAGTGTTTTCATTCATTTCATTAAAGCAAAATAAATACTATTTCCAATCACTAGAAATGCAATACTCTTCTTTTCTGATTTTCCATTTCCAAAACCATCAGTTTTCTGCATCTGCTGTAGACGCCAACTTGGTTGGTTGAACACGCGTCGAGAAGAGTATTGCATTTCTAGTGATTGGAAAGAATGCTTGTTTTGGATTTCTGAGTAAGTAATAAAAACAATGATTTTTTATCGAAAGTTTGATACCCGTCTCTCCAGAAACGATTGGAGTTGTAATAATATAATAGAAAAAAAAATATTCATCCTGAAGTTTATGATTATTTCGTAAAAAACAACGCTTTTTCTATAAATCACAATAGCACACTACCAACAAAATGCAATACACCAAAATATAACCCAAACACCATTCATAAGCTACTTACCAAAACATTAATAAGCTCGACTGATAAAAGCATATATTAAACGGGTATTTTAAATACACTAAACCAAATAAGTAAATAAAATTAGTGCCCAAAAAACATGAAATATCACAATTAAGACTATGTTAACAGAAGACAAGCACAATGATTGAAAACCCAAACAGATAACACAATTATATTTCACCTTCTTGAGCCTTTCGGCGGCATCCGGAGTGCTGATCTCTGGACCTGTCGGTGGCTGCATTTGGGGCCCTAAGGAGGAAACTAGATCGGGAGTGAGTTGTGAGGGTGAGTCTTCGCTTATAACGCCTTCAGCCATACTTTCAGACAGCCTTTTAGCCGCGGATAAATCGTCGTCAACCGATTGTACAGTACAGACGCCCGAATCCGTAATAGTACTGTATCGCAAACTTTCACTAGATAAAGGCTCCGGAGTCAGGTAAGTACTTTCTTCTCTCCACCCGGCTATACCACCGGGCAAACTGTACATCATATACTGCGATGGGGGCATCGATGTTTCAGACGATTCCCCGTCGGGCTTATTGTATGGCGATCCCCTACCGCTAGAACCATCTGAGTCACCATCCCCATCGGGTGGTTCTTCTGACGACTTTCTACTATCTCCTGCAGCTTGAAGTTTATTAGCGAGGGATTTTTCTATTTGCCACAATTCCTCAGCTTGATCGTAAATAGATTTGGTTATCCAAAATGAATCGTCCATAGCTAGATTATTAGCAAAAGCGATTGAATCGTCTTCAGTATCTGGTTCAATTGTAGAATCCTCTATAACAATATCTTCTCGAGCTGGATGAGAGTACCACTTTTCTTCTGCTTCGTCATACAAGCATTTTGTTATCCAGTAAGACTCGTCCAAATTAATATTTCTAGCCAAATCTTCTACTTGACTGGAATCAGATTTCTTAGGTTTCTTACCCGAAAATTTGTCAACAATGCTAGTCACGATAGATTTAATCAGACCAGGTTTCTTCTTATCACTTTCACCTCCTGAGTCTTTTCTCTTTTTGTCCTTCTTCTTCGTGACTGAAACTTCATCAACTATACCTGGTCTCGTGAGTACCTCGGTTTCTCTTGATTCTAATAGAAACTCTTGCGTAGCAATTTTATACCCAGATTTCAATTTTTTTCCATCGTCAGGAAGTATATTTCGAGAACTTTCCAACAGTTCATCATCTACCACTTCTTCATCATTTAACGATACCTCTTTAAACAATTTGGTTTCTTCTTTGGGTGTCAACTCTTCAGTTTTGTTTTGAACCGTCAACGAAAAGTCCTCTTGTCCAACCAGTTCAATCTTCCCTTTTGGTTTTAGTTCTTCAACGATATTCTCCACAATTTCTTCACCTTTGCTTTCGCTGATTTGCTCGTCTTGTGTAATTTGAGAAAGTTTTGATTCGACAGTATCCTGTCTTAGGGTTTCCTCAATTCTTCTCGTTTCTAATAAAAATTCATCTGTGGCGTTTTTAATTTCTCGACTGACAAGTATTTTAGTTCTTTCAAGCTGATCTTTATCTAATACGTCTTTATAAGTTACCAAATCTGAGATTGGTTCGTACAGTTTTTCAGGTGTCATTTCTACAAATTTCTCTTCGATATCTGCATTTACTATTTCAATGTTCTCTTCGACTGACTCTTTCTCATATGTTCGCGAGTCATCTTCTGAGCTATCTGATGGAATGTTTTCATTCAAATTTCCCTGAGTAGATTCATCTTTGGTAGTAGCAATAATTTTTTCGGACAATTCAATTTCCTTTTCGTACTGCAATTTTCTTTTTTCGCTAATGACTTTTTCAGGTGATTTTTTGGTGGATTCAAGTTTTTCAATATGTGATACTTTAGGTTCAATTGATTCATCTTTGGATATTTCTTTATTACTATCATCGGGCATTTTCATATCTCTCTTTGATTTTTTATCTTTCTTACTTTTCTTAGTAGGACTGACTTTCGACAATATACTGCCTATGAAACTCTGATCTTGACTCACCGGTTTGTCTTTCACTGTTTTATTTTCTGGTGATGACACATCCACAGTCGAAATTTTCTCTTGATGAATGGGTTCGGGAATGCGCGTTATTGTTTTCTCAAACAATTCTGATGCATCTTTTTCTGAATCTAGCTTAGGTTCGAATTCCGTTGGTTGTGACTCCATGGATTGGTTTTTATTTTTCTTACTTTTATGTTTCTTTTTCTTCTCAATAGGATTTTCTAGTGTTGGTTCATTAATTTCTTTTTTCCCGCGAACAGATTTCTTCACGGATGCAATCAAATTTCCGAAAAATCCACTGGTATTTTCTTGTTTATTATGAGTCTCTTTTGTTTTATCGATATCTTCCGTAATATTTTCAGTATCTACATTTTCGATAAGCCCTTCCGGTGCTTCTGTATAGCTTATAGGTGTATCAATTGCATGAACCTGTTCCTGTGACAGTTCGGGTTCTTCGGGATTCGCCTTCACAATGGAAGCCCAACTTTTAACAGGTGAGCTCATAATGGTTTCCTTCTCCACATCAGTTGATACTGCTGTATGTTTTGTTTCCACAACCACGTTAGTGACGTTTGTTAATCCTTTCAAGTTCTCCTTTTTCTCGGGCTTTTTGTGTCGGTCAGATCTGGAACGGGATCGAGATCGATCTCTGTGTCTCGCAAATGGAATAAAACCTTCTGAATCTACTTCTGTGACGTATTCGGGCTTATCTTCACCAACAACAATAATCTGTATATCAACAGTTTTGGAAGGCGTAGAAGGTTTAGATTCCCGAGGAGATAAATCATTTTTACTGACTCTTCTTTGGTTTTCCGCTAAAATATCAGCATACGATTTCATATGGACTTCACTTTCTGGTATTGTTGCCTTGACTTCTTCGTTGATGAAATTTTCTGAATTGAGAGCTTTGCTAATTGTTTCTCTTTTTTCATTTCTCTCAATACTAGTACTTTCAACACTTCTCAACTCGTCTCTTTCAGGTTCTCGAGACAAATTTTTGTTTTCTTCAATTGTTTTCGTGAGGTCATTATATTTTGATTCAGATTTGTCAATTTTCTCGTTTATTTCGTCTTCTAATTGTTCTGTAATAACTTCACCCTGATAATCTTTCTCCAATACACTTTTTTCTATTACCACTTTGGATTTTATCTTTTCTATAATTGGTTTAATGATATCAGTGTGAGGTGATGATTCCCTACTCCTACCACTCCTCGCTATATCAGCATATGTGAAATGATGAGTTTTCTCTTGAATTGTAAACATCGAAGGTTTTTGCTCTATTGCGTCCAGATCAGATGACGAATGGTCTGTTATGATTGGTTTATCAGAAATAATCGACACATTGCTAGAGTCATAAGGCACCGTGGTAGATTTTTTATCTTTCTTTTTAGATTTTGACCTTTTTCTTTTTTTGGATTCATCTTCAACTACAAAACTCTCAGATTGAATCTGTGTGGTAGATTCAGATTGGATCTGTTCAGTGGGAGTACTTTCTTGTGTTTCGCTTACCGATTTTTCTTCTACTTCGAAAGAAACAACAACTGGTGTATTGAACTCAGTAGATTTATCCATTGTGATTTCTGTTTCATTCGCATATTGATGCCGTACCTCAGCCGATTCAGCACCGACCCTTGATATTTCATGAGGAGTTTTATCGCGCTTACGTGATTTTCTTTTATTGATTTTAGGAGAGTCAACATGCATCTCTTCTGTTTTAGCAATATAAGAGGGTTGAGAAGTCTCAGTGAGATCTGAACGTGATTTCGAACGTGACTTCTTTCCTTTTCTCTTCACCTGCCATTCCTTATCAACTTCAACAGTCGGAGGTTCTACATTCATGGACTCCGTTACTTTTACTTCGATGCTTGGTTTCAACTCCTGTTTTGGCAAGGGTGGTGAAATTATTTCAGGCTTGACTTTATCACGTAAATTGCTGGCTACAATATCAGCATATGTTTTATCGCCAGATCTAAGAGCTTCCCAAACATTCACATGCTTTTCTTCTTGGACGGTCGTTCTTTCTTCGATAACGAGTTGCGGAGACATGGACTCAGATTCTGGGTTTTCATGACTAGTAAGTGACGAAACTGGTATCTCTGGGTCTTTATTTACGATCTCTTTGTTTTTATGTGTTTCTTGCTCAGCGTTAGTGACTTCATTCTCTCGTTTTTCCTCCCAACAGATTGATACTGAATCTTGGACTCCGCTATTTGAAAGCTCCGAAACAACGTCTTTTGGAAGCAGACTCTCTTCTAATTGTTTCTGAGCGATTTCTTCCGCCTTTGTTTCAGCTATCTGAGCTGCAGTTTTTTCAGCTGTAGAGATTATAAACTCCTCTGCAGGTTCATGAAGAATTTCATCAACCCACAAGTTACTTGCATGATCCGATGGTATTTCTATTTCGGAGTCGTATTGCTCAGAAGAAGTGTCATCTCCGTATGAGGGCTTAGTATATTCCCACGGCGCAGTATCCTGGTAGTGTTCCTGAGGAGTGTGATATCCTTCAGAGTATTCTATGTATGGAGAAGGTAAACTCCGATCTCCTGCACCGGGTATAAATTCTGCTGCGTTCGGATTCAGTCGCGAATATTCCGATTTGGGAACGAACTCTGTAGCTTCTGTTGATAACTCAGACAAAGTTTCGTACTCTGATTCGAATTTAGGAACGAACTCCGGTGCTGTCTCTACGTAAGCCTCAAACTCGGATGTTTTGATTTTATCGTGGGGTTTTCTTTCTGAGATGATATGAGATTCCTCAGTCACGTCACCACTTCCCGTCTCAACAAGGCATGTTTCTTCTGATTTCTGTCTTTCAGATCTATCAATTTCTTTTTCTTCTATTTCAATGTTCATTTGTTTACTGTCATTGCCTCTATCATGTTCTTGAACATCGTTGGACACTTTCGAATTTTCAACAGTAGTCACTTCACGAACTCCAATATCACTGATTTCGTGAGAAATAAACTCCGTAATAGTTTGGTTATCACAAACTGATCGAAGAGGTGAATATTCTCCCAACGATTCCGATACTTTGGAATTTTCATTGTCAAAGTACGTCTCAGCTCCAGATGATTTATCTTCATAACATGGTTTTTGTTCCAAGATAGTATGAGTTGTCTTATTCAAATCATCATTTTCTGTCTCAACATTAGATATTTCCTGTGTTTCTTGACATTCAATTTCGACAACTTCTTTTTCTTCGAGGTCTTTTACCACCTGTATTTCGATATTCATCTCTTCATCATCATCACCTGTTATTTTTTCTCGTACTTCAGATGATTGTTTGGCCACGTCTTCTGTTATCTTCGAAGCTGTTTCATCAATAGACTCTTTCGATTCCTCAACTGCACTCATTTCATCAACTTCAATATTACTGATTTCTTGATGAATGAAACCAGCAGTAATTTGCTGATTATAAATTGATCTCGACGGCGAGTGTTCTTTCACAGATTCTACTATTTTATTATTTCTACGTTCTGAAATGATGAGAGTATCCTTTGTCAAATTACCACTTTCCGTTTCAACTTTGCATATTTCATATGTTTTCTGTTCCACAGTTTCATCAACTCCTTTTTCTTCGGTATCTTTCGCAACGTCCGTTTCGATGTTCTTTGCTTTACTTTCATCTTCAGTTACTTGTTTTTGAATTTCAGATGATGATTCAATTGCACTGTCATAAACGAACTCTTTCAATTCTTCAACAGTGCACATTTTATCAGCTTCAATTTCATTAATTTCCTGGGAAATGAAACCAATAGTAGTTTGGGAGTCAGATATCAGTCTAGATGTGGAATTATCTTCCAGTGATTGTGATATTGCGATATCTAAGTTTTTGTCGTCAACATTATCTGATTGTTTTTCAACGGATTTTGAAGTAAGTGATATAGAATCTGACTCTTCAGTTCTTTGAATGATAACTTCCTTACTGTATGGTTCCCTAATGGTATTTTCAGATTGATTTGGAGATATCTCTGCCGTATATTGTTCGTTAGGAGGTTTAATTTCAATACCAGTTTTTATGTCATCGTCAACACTTCTAGGAGGTGAATCTAATTCAAGATTTTCTGAGTTCTGGACCGTCACGTCTACTGTTGTTTTGAGTTCAGAAGAAACATTAGTTGCAGGCATAGTGCTTTCAAAAATATGAGTTTCTGCTTCTTGCAATTTTTCAGACGGGATCATTTGTTCATACCATTCTGCTTCTTGCTTCAACATTTGCAATATATCATATCTGAATATATTTTCTTCTGGCAATTCTTCAGTTTTCATGATATTGAAAGAATCTAGCGACTCTTTCAACTTTGAGATATTGATAAAGTAGGCGTCTTCTGCTTGCCTTAAACCAATGATATCGTATTTGAGAATTTCATTGTCGTGATTTTCATTTTCTACATTTGAAAGACCTGAAATTTCTATTTCTTGCCTCATTCCGTCTGATTGCTTCTGAGTGCTTGTTTCAGATATTGATTCGATATTTTCCTCTAGTCTCAGAACATTAGGATTCGTGTCTTCCTCTGTGATTTGTAAATCTTCTACGACTTTTTCGTTATTCGATAGATCCAAATTAGAACTATTAGTTTCTGTGGCAGTGAATTCTATTGTTTCTGAATCAGAAGAAATACCAGTCGAAGATGTTTGTGGTTCGGAATACTTCAATATATCAGAGTCATATTTTCTTAATTTTTCATTCAGGGCTTGTTTTTCATAAAAGTCCATTTCAGACTGTAAAAATTGTACCACGTCATATTTGGGACTATGTTCCTCTTTTACCATTGTTTCAGATGTTGTTTCTTGTTTTGACATTTCTAATATATCAGATTTTGGAATATCTTCATATGTCTTCTTCGGCATTGGTGTTTCTTTCGATTTTGAAGTATTGATAAAGTAATTATCTTCAGCTTGCCTCAATCCCACGATATCATATTCGGGAATATCGTCAGTATTCAATTCAAAAACATGTTTCTGTATTTTCTGTTCTTCCTGTTCAGAATCTTTTTTTGCACTTTCGTTAATAATACCACTTGATTCATCATTTGGTGAAATTACTCTGGAAGTTGGTGATAACAGTGGACATTCTATGGTCAGTGGAGTTGAAGAATGATTACTGTTCTCAGTGATTTCTTTGATTTGATTTTCATCAGAAATCTGCATAGGTTGATCTAGAATTCCAAGGAACATGTCACTTGACTTGTCGATAGGGAGTCCTTTATATTCAACTTTTACTGTGGGTTCCATTTCCCTGCTAACATCCTCTTCTGAAGTAATTATTGTACTGTCAGATATTTCTGTTGCGGACAAAACAAACGATGAATCTTTAGTTTCTACAATTGATTCTCTCTTCTCTGAAACGTCAATATGTTCTACATTTGCAACCTCTTGTTCTTCATCAGATATTTCTAGAGGTTCATCCAAAATATCAAGAAACATTTCAGTGGATTTGTCAATAGGAAGACCTTTATATTCTATTTTAGATTCTTTTTCTGAACTAATTTTCTCTTCTAGTATCAGTTTCGCACTTTCAGATGTTTTTACATCTGGTAGATTAAATGTCGTTTCCTCAATATTTGTGATTGATACATTCTCATCTGAAATTTTGCTGATTTCTTTGCTTTCCACATCTTGCTGCTCTTCATCATCTGAGAACTCTATAGGTGTATCTAAAATATCCAAGAACATCTCTGTGGATTTGTCAACAGGAAGACCTTTATATTCTACTTTGGACTTCTTTTCTAGGTTGATTGTTCCTTCTGATAACACTTTCGTATTCTCAGCTGGTTCTGTTATTGGTGAAATGACTATAGATTCTATGAGCAAATCGTTTCTATCTGGAATTTCCTTAACTTCGTTGCTTTCCACAACTTGCTGTTCTTCATCGTCTGAGAACTCAATAGGTTCATCTAAAATATCCAAAAACATCTCTGTTGATTTGTCAACAGGGAGACCTTTATATTCTACTTTGGACTTTTCTTGTGCAGTATTATCAGAAGGTTTATTCAGATTTTTCTTCGAATATTTCTCATCCTCTGAGTCTGGCCTGCTTGAAAATTGTGTATCTTCATCAGAAGGTTCAACAGAAATATTTGAAATTTTTAATTCCTCAGGTGAAAATGATTCTGTTTCTTCTTTTTCATAAATTTCTTCAGGACGAATAGAAATTTCCGTAAGTCGCACTTGAGAATCAACGTCAACTCTATATTCCTTTTGTGGGTTCATTGTTTCTTCTAATAAATCTTTTCTATTTTCAACTGGCTTAGTTATTGATAAAATGACTGAAGATTTCTTGATATCTGCAAGTAATTCCTTTTCAACTGTAATGTTTTCAATTTCTTTACTTTCCATAGTTTTCTGCTCCTCATCATCGGACAACTCTATAGGTTCATCTAAAATATCCAAGAACATCTCTGTGGATTCATCAACAGGAAGACCCTTATATTCAACTTTCACTTCATGTTCTTTTTCAGAACTTATTTGCTCTTCTAATATAAATTTCATACTTTCAGGTTGTTCTGTTGTTGGCAAAATGAAAGTCAATTCTTTGCTTTCGGAAGTTTGCTGTTCTTCATCATCAGAGAACTCTATGGGTTCATCTAAAATATCCAAAAACATCTCTGTTGATTTGTCAACAGGGAGGCCTTTATATTCTACTTTGGACTTTTCTTGTGCAGTATTATTAGGTTTCTCCAGATTTTTCTTCGAATATTTCTCATCCTCAGAGTCTTTAGTGCTTTGAAATTGTGTATCTTCATCAGCAGGTTTAACAGAAATATTTGAAATTTTCAATTCCTCAGGTGAAAACGATTGTGTTTCTGCTTTTTCACAAATTCCCTCAGGACGAATAGAAATTTCCGTAAGTCGGACTTGAGAATCAACGTCAACTCTATATTCCTTTTGTGGGTTTATTGTTTCTTCTAATGAATATTTTCTATTTTCAGCTGGTTCTGTTATTGATAAAATGACTGAAGATTCCTTGATATCTGCAAGTAATTCTTTATCATCTGTAATGTTTTCAATTTTTTTACTTTCCACAGTTTGCTGCCCCTCATCATCAGAGAGCTCTATAGGTTCATCTAAAATATCCAAGAACATCTCTGTGGATTTGTCAACAGGAAGACCTTTATATTCAACTTTCACTTTTTCTTTTTCAGAGCTTATTTGCTCTTCTAATATAAATTTCATACTCTCAAGCTGTTCTGTTGTTGGCAAAATGAAACTAGATTCTTTGCTTTCTGCGAATAAATGTTTTTCATTTGAAATGTCAAAACTTTTTTTTCTTTCGAGAGTTTGCTGTTCTTCATCATCAGAGAACTCTATGGGTTCATTTAAAATATCTAGAAACATCTCAGTGTTTTTGTCCACAGGAAGTCCTTTGTATTCTATTTTGAGTTTTTCTGGTGGAACACTTTCAGGTGATTCTTTCAGATTTTCTTTTGAATATTCATAATCTACTTTCGGGACAGCAGGCTCTATTGCTAAAGTTTCAGTCACAGTTTTTTCGTTTATGATTTTGTCCTCCTCGGTTTGGCCATTGACATCCAAAAATGTTTCAGGTTCATCAAGAATATCAATAAATAAATCTGTAGATTTGTCTATTGGTAGCCCCTTGTATTCTACTCTAGTGGAAACCTCTTCTTCAACAACCGGTTCTGAACCAGCTTGTTTATCGAATATTTGTTTTGTAGGCTCAGATATTTCTGTTTCTATTGAAATACTCGTCAAGTCTTCGGTTTCAATAACATTTGAAATCATTTCTTGTGTATCTGCCTCTGTATGTCGATCTATGTCAGCATTTTGTTTCTCAGTGCGTGACTTAGGGTTGTCTTCTACCGACTTCATTTGAACTAGTTCAATGGGCTCAAAAGTGTTGGATTGTTCTTCCACAATAAATTTAGCGTTTATCGACTTCGTTTCCGTTTTGTCAATTACTACACTTTCAGAAACAATATCTAGTTTTTCAGGTACTGCTGAGGCCTCGTCCAGTTCTGAATTTTGTTTCTCCTTCTTTGTTTCATTCGGCCTTGAAATTGATAGTTCTGAGATATGCCGAATCTGCTCAGTGATTTCGAAGGCAAGTTTCTTTTCCTCATCAACGGGTTCGTGCTTCTTTTTATGTTTCTTTCTTTTAGATTTTTTCACTCCTGTGTCA
Organism: Leptinotarsa lineolata; assembly: GCA_015342045.1. NCBI lineage: Eukaryota > Metazoa > Arthropoda > Insecta > Coleoptera > Chrysomelidae > Leptinotarsa > Leptinotarsa lineolata. Next base: position 23,580 of record WOGR01000024.1, on the reverse strand, counting down.
TTTTCCGTTTCATTTGTAATATTTTCGCAAGGAAGGTTAACAATTTCTCCCTTAACAATTTCTTCCTTAACAGTTTCATCCTTAACAGTGAACTCAATTGTTTTTGTACCCGTTGTTTGTGTCAAATTGGAACTGACCACATCAGCCCATGATTTGGAAGCTTCTGTAACAGACTCGTGCAATTTGATTGAATCTTTCTCTATATTTTCTACTATATCGTTTGCTTCTAATTTGGATTCATCAGACACCAATTTTTGGTGGTCTATTTCTTCCAGGCTGTGTAGTACGTCCTTCTTTGTTTCCTTTATTGGTTTCTTCTTGTGCTTCTTTTTCTTTGAACTCCTGGTTTCGTTCTCATTTACTACTTGTTCAGCTTCAGTTTGGATACATTCCTTCTCCACTTCCAATTTTTCCTCTTTTGGAATATCTACTGAAGTCTCCATAGTAATATTTATGTTTGATTTTTCGGTGGTTTCTCCAAATACATTTTCATTTAGATATTCGATTGTCTCAGATACTTTATCATCGGCTGTTTCTTCTTGAGACTTTTTCTTCTTGTGTTTCTTTTTCTTCTGCTTCTTATCGGTTTTTGCATCCTCATTTTCTCTGATTTCTTGGTTTACCTCTGTTATGTTCTGATCAGAAATAACTTGGTCATCCGCAGATTCTGGTTCTGCATGTTTCTTACCTTTCAGTTTAGGTTTAGCTTGACCTTTGTTGTAAAAGTCATCAAAAGTTTGTCTGGAGGGCAGAACTCCTCTTTCAACTTCGATGAAGTGAAAACAGGAATCTTTGTTTGGACTTGGTGATTTCACAATTTTGTCTCCATCTATTTCTATTACTTGGTCGATTTGTTCAGTGGGACATTCATTTTGTGTTTCTTGATGGTGTTTCTTCTTCTGTTTCTTCTTTGAATGTTTAGTTATGTCAATTTCAGTGATCTCGATTTCTTTCATTTTGATCTCAGCAGGTCTAACGACTGGTTCCTCATTTGGTTGAGGTTGAATGTGATCCTCTTCAATGTGATGCCTTCCTTCTGATGGACTTGATTTGCCAACTATTTCTGCCCAAGTGAAATCTTTATTTTGAGTTTCGGATTCCGTCGCTACATTTGAAAATTCTTCATTTTTGGTTTCAGTATCATCTTTTGGCTCGATAGAAGGTTCACTTTGATTTTCTCGATGATATTTTTTCTTATGTTTTTTCTTTGTGGGTTTGATGGGGTCTACTACAACTATTTCGTCATTTAAGACTTCAGTTTCAACAGTTGGAAGGGCATTCTCAACTTTCTCCTCTAATTGTTTTATTTCGGGTGAAATTTTTCCTTCGGGTGGAGACGACTTGCCAACAATCTGTGCCCAAGTGGAATCTTTATTTTCAGACAGAGATTCGCTATTTTCCGTATCAAAACACTTTTCAGCTGAAATTTCTGTTGCTCGTTCGAAAGTTTTACTAACAGAATAACTTTCTGTACTCTCAGATTTCTCGATTTGTGATTCGAGTTCATGTTCCCGATGATATTTCTTCTTATATTTCTTCTTTGTACGTATCGTAGTATCAGTGTCAGTGACTTCATTGTTATCTTTTCTCATTTCACCAGTAGCAACAATATCATCATTGAAAGAGTGATCTAGCCTGGTTTCAGATAGGACTTTTTCTTCATGCAAGGAAGAGACGATGACAGTCTTTGGCCGAATGTCTTCAGATAACGACTCAGTTTCTTGTTCAACATATTTTTCAGTATCGATTTCAGTAACCGGTTCCTCTGTTTCAGTAGTACTAATATTGTCACTATTTTCAACTTTGTCAACTGGCGAATCGATTGTATTTGCGCGGTGTTGCTTCTTTTTATGCTTCTTCTTTGTAGATTTTGTGATATCACCATCCTTTATGTTTTCACCGCTTTCAATAAAAGTGTCTTCCTTTTGCCGGTGATCTCTGTGCTCCAGTTCAGATGAGGATGAAATGTTAACGATTTTAGGTTTTCTATGTTCGATTTCTGTTACATAATCAGATGTTTCAATAAACGAAATAATTTCAGCGTTACCTTTGTTCTCAGATACGCTCAGTTTTACGCTTTCATCTTCAACAGATTGTGTAATTTGTTCAACCTTTCTTGATACAGAAGTACTTTCAATATTATCAATGTTCGATTCCATTTGTTTTTCATGATGATGTTTTCTCTTATGTTTTTTCTTTTTAGGTTTTGTGATATCAGTATTAGCATTTTCCTTATTTTCTCTATCGATTTCAGTAGTGTCAACATTAGTTTCTTTTTTCAAAAGATGATCTATTTGTTCTGATTCAGATGCCAGTTTTCCTACTGCAGAAGAGGATTTTCCAACAATATGTTCAGCTTCGGATTTAAAAGTGTCCGTATCATTGCTAATTTCAACCGGAATTTCTGTTATTTTTCCAATTTGTTCTGGTTTTGTATCATCCACTTCATCAGAATGCTTACTCAGATTTTCCTCAAGATCCTTCTCTGTGGCGATTTCATCATTTTCCTTTTTTATTCGTATGGAAGAGAAAGAAACTTCTGGTTCAGAATCTATTTGTTCTCGTTCAGATAGCAATTTTTTTTCAAGACAAGATGAGGTTCCAACAATCTGTGCCCAACTGACTTCTTTGTTTTCTTTCTCGGAAAGCAACTTTTCGGTATTTATATTCTCTGACAGTTCATCAACTGTATCAGTTAGACAAGTATTTTCAGAATCTTCAATAACTACTTCATTGGGAGATTCTGAATGTTGTTTATTTTCTTTTTCTTCCTTCACTTGTTCTTGTTCACCAACATCCGATTTCATTCCAACAAATGTACTGTATTGATCCGGAGATGAGTATTTTTCTTCCACTGAAGATGATTTGCTCACAACTTCTGCCCAGGAAGTCGGCAGGCTACGATCTTCTGATGGAAATTGTATTTCTTCACAAGTAGTATTATTCAAGTCTTCTACTATGATCTCAGTCGACTCTTCAGTTTTTACGATTATTTCTTTATTTGTTGGTTGTTTCTCGATCGAAGTGTACTTTCTTTCCTCTGAAAGGAATTTTTCATACAATTCCTCTCCTTTGTATTTTTTATCCACAGATACTTGCACTTGAGAAACATCTTCTTCTGATTCTTCAACACGATCTGATTTGATTTCAGTTGTAGTTAAATGCTTATCTCGCCCTTCAGTATTTTTGGCTACGATTTCAGCCCAAGATTTACTAAGAGTTTGTTCACTTTCAATTCTTGGGATTTGTTCATTCACTTTTTCGGTAATGTCTTTCATATCTTCGTCAATTTTACTATCGGATACTGGTTCTTTCTTCTTCTTTGACTTTTTCTTCTTCCTTCTGGTTTCTTCAATATCTTTCCCATGTTCCTCTTTTTTTCCTACCGCTACTTCCTGAAATATTTCAGTTGAGTTCTCAAGGGATTCATTGGTGTCATTTGTACAAGGTAAAATAGCAGGTGACAAATTTTCAATATCATTCCTATCTGTAATTACAAATGATTCATCAAGTTCAGTCGGATTCTCTCTACTCACTTCAGTTAGTAGCTTAGGTTCTTCTGAAGCAATTTTGTTCGAATTGTCACTTTCAGTTTTCTGATATTCCTCAGTAATTTCATATTTTTCAGCATTGATGAATTCTGAGGTTGAAATTTCAATTGTATCTGATTTTTCTAGAGCTTGGTCCACTGACACTATTTCAGTCATATCAGAAGAAACAGTGGATTTTGAATCAATTTCAGGAGAATGTTGAGAAAATGTTGAGAGCTCAGCTTTACTTTCACTTGATTCTTCGTCATCTGAAATGATAATGGCTGAATCTAATATTTCGAATATATTCATGCTGTTATCTATTGGTAAACCTTTATAAACTGTAGTATTTGATTTAGTTTCTTCTTTTTCCTCCACAGGATTGACTTTTACCCACTGAGAGCTATCTTCAGATTCAGAAATATTTTCTATGGTAATGTTGGAATCGAGCATCTCAGATTGTGGTATAATTTCAGAAATAGGTTCCAGTACCTCCTCCTGATTTCTGCTTGTACCTTGAATGAAAATAAACTCTTCGGCAGTTTCAGTATCATCTTCTGAAATATTCTGAGGGACTTGTACATGTTCTTCAATGTTTATTATTTGAGGGGTTTCCTCGAAAGATACAGATTTTCTCTTCTTGTTCTTTTTTTTACTCTTCTTGGGTTTATTTGGTTTGGTTTGGTATAAATCATTACTTTGAGTTTTTCTCTCAGATTCATGAACTACACTTTCATTTTCCTGACAGTCTTTCGATAATGTTTGCTCACGGTACTTTTTGAGAGTTTCTTCTTTCAATTTCATCAGCATATCTTCAATACTTTCCTCTTCTTTATTATCTTGGAACCTTGGAACAGGTTTCACGGCTGGTTCTGTTGCTTCTAAATAGCTTATTTCAGGCAATGGTTTTTCAGGAGATAAAGGCCTCGCAACAATGGTTTGGATGTCTTCTTTAATTTCTTGCTTAATATTCGCAAAATCATTTTGTTTTGTTTCTTTGGGACTTGATTCTTCAATTGGCTCAATTTGTTCAGATACGACTTTTATGTTACCTACAACACCACTTAAATGCTGTTTTTCATCCTCAATGAATATTTCACTGGTTTTTTGTATTGGCGTTCCGATGACTGGTGAAATGATTTGAGTTTCTGATATTATTTCTTGGATAACTTTATTCCTCTCATCCGTAGTGTTATTTTCTGGATAATCTCTGATAACTGTGGGTAGATTCAACCACGCGGGCAAAGTTTTTGGTTGTGTATCAGGTATAGAAGCAAGGTCTGGTTTATATTTCGATAGCGTTTCTTGTTTGAGCTGTGATAAAATATCGACAACTTCAGTTATCTCCTGACCTTCCGAGCTCACTGTTTTAGGAATAGTAGTTGTTGAAGAAGTTTCAGTGATTGAAACACCATCCTGAGTTTCATTTACCTGTTGTTGTGTCTCCTTGCTCACCGTGTCTGTTGAGTCAGAACCCTCTACGAATTCAACCCAAGATTTCATTCCGAAATCGGCAACTGGTATATTGCTGACTGGTTCAATGTTATTCTCCACCAATTCTTCGTCGGAGATTACGATATGATCATCGATAACATCAAGTATTCCATCGATTGGCAAATCTTTGGGATCCAGTTCAGGTTTATGGTCTTTCCTCTCATCAGTAAAGACATCTTCCTCATTCATGATATTCGAATCATCATTCACAGATTCTGTCTTTGTGATTGTTACACTAGTGATTTCTCTGGATTTTTTCGATTCCAAAATATTCATTACGTCTTCAATGGTTTTGATTTCGGTGTCAACTACGGAATCGGATCTCGACACTGACGTTTCTTGACATTCAATGTCAAAGTCAGAAATGTAATCATTTTTAAGGGGCTGTTCACTCTCAAATGAAATACTTAAGGGCATACCTTGACGTTTTTTATCTGTTTCGAGCTTATCCAATCCAGGTTTACTCTCTTCATCAGTAATGATCTCTGGTTGTTTTTCAATTTCTTTGGAGCGATATATTTCCTTGACAGTTTTTTTTGGTCGTTCCTTCACTGAGCCAAATATAACTTGTTCCATCTCAATGAAATCGAAAGAATCAGAGGCGTATTTATTTTCATCATCTTCAGCATCTTCTTTTTCATCTACATTCGAATCCAGGATTGTCCAGGTTTCTTCTTCGCTCGAAATACTTGTTCTTTCGTGTTTTATGAAACTTTCACTGACATTGACTTTGTTTTCTTCTTTTATTTTATCAACCGGTGCATCAAATTCAACACACCCACTCTCTTCTACTAGATTCGACTGATCAGTTTCTTCTTTAGTGCCAATTTCAAATTTAGTTTCTTTGAACTCTGTGGAAACTGTACTCAATTCTATGAATTCAGTAGCCACTGATTCACTTTTTTCGTCAGTTTCCATTTCATTTACAGTTTTTATTTCCTTGACACTCTTCAAATCATTCTCTATTTTCTCTATATACTCTATTTTTTCTTTTTCAATATCATTCGAAAGGTTTTCTTCTTCAGTAGATTGTCTGACTTGTTTCTCAACTCTTTCAATTTCTGTGCTGTCCATATTTGTTTTTTCCGTTCTTCCTTTATCAATATAGTGAATTTGCTCTACGGGAGTTTCGAAAAATTCCATCTTCAGAGAAACAATAGGTTTCATTCTGAACTCTTCGTGTGTTATCAAAATAACCTTATTTGTCTTCGTTGCTGAAACAGAAGAATTCGTTTCGTTCCCAAGAGAGTCTTCGACCAGACGTGCTTGATCTTCGAAAGTATCTTTCGATGATTTGGATGATTGTTGAGATGTTGGTTGCATGGAACTGAAAACTGGTGACTGTTCATTTCCAGATACCGTGGTAGTTTCGTTTTTGGTTGTGTTAATAACAGAAGTTATGATATCTTTCACTTGTTCGATTCTGTAATCAGTGTTAACTATTTCATTTTGTGAATTACTGACGGAAGTACTGACCGATGTATCTTCTAAAAAGAAACGTTTTGTAGGAACTGGTTGAGCAATAGACTGGAAAGTTGTTTGCTCTCCAATACCATGTACATCAACTTCGAGTTCAGTTTCTACAACCGAGCTGGATTTCCCAATTATTTTCGCGGAGGTATTTGCTGGTAAGGTAGATTCAATAGTGATCTGGTTCCTTAGTGAATCGTCTTCGATATGGAAAATGTCAGTTACAACGGAATTTTCTGAGATATCTGATTTTGCAACAGATGACATGGTTTCCAGACATTCTTTCAAATACTTTTCATTTACTACTTTTGGTACATCCGAAATCTCGACAGAAGTATCATTAATAATAGAAAGTTCTGAGATATTATGTTCTATGCTAGATGAGATAGTTTCTTGATCATCTAAATTCACTTTCATTTCACTTTCGATAACAACATCGTCTTTTGGAGTGATGTCATCTGAGACTTTTGTTGGTATTATAGAATCAGACGGTTTGTGATTCTTTTTTGTATCGTTCACAACACCTGAGATTTCGGTCACATTAATAGCCAAACTCTCTGAGATATCCGAGATCATGTTTACATCTTCTAGGGTATTGTCTACATTCACTTTTACTTCTGCTGAATCAGCAGCACTATCTTTGTCAATTTTATTTTCTGAAATGAAGGCATCAATTAGGTTCCGGTTCATATATACGTCATCTTTCAATTCTGAGATTCGTGTTGTAACAGTAATAATTTCATTATTTGCTGTACTTTCAGAGTTCATTAGTGTTTTATCAATATTAGATGGTTCTTGATCTTCCTTTTTATCTGCTATGATTTTATCAATTGCTGTATTTTTCTCAGTAGGAATATATGGGGCATCTGGTTGTAGGCCAGATAAAACTATTTCACGATTGTCAATAATATTTTCTGATGTTTCTGGTTCACCATACTCTTTTAGTTTCTGGTTCTCTTTCGTATCTAACACTTCAGTTATAGTAGTAGTATCGTCAAGAGCAATCTTTTCCGAGATAATTGATCCTACAGTGGATTCGATAGTTTTTTCTTCGATGTTCTCTATGTTTCCTTCATCAGGAACTAGCTCTGCTAGAATTTTTTCGTTATTCTGGGGTTTTTTCTTATGTTTTTTCTTCTTAGATTTTTTGGGTTCCTCAACGTTATCGTCCATTACCAGTTCTACGACATTTTCAGTGGTATGTTTTTCGATATTTGTATTGCATAGATTTTTTATTTCGGTAGATTCGTGTTTGTCTTCTACATTATTCTCAGTTTCTTTCACCTCAATTTCATCTCCTTGTTTTTTCTCGGATTGTTTTTTCTTACTCTTCTTTTTTCTAGACTTTTTCTCTGCTTGTTCTTCTATATTTTCATTAGTTCCCGAATTCGGCTCATTAATTTCTACTTCTTGCTCTAATGGCTTACTTGGAATCGGCTGTGATTCAGTTTTTTCCTCGTGTATTACTGACGCTACCTCTACATCTGATTCAAGTCGGGTATTAATTTGTCCAGTTGAATCGGTCTTAGCGGAGTCCAGGACCTCTTCTGTTTGATTTTCTACAATCGAGGTTGTGCTTGTCACTTCGGATTCAGCTGTGACAGCTATATTCGCGGTAACTGATTGGTCACTTATTTCACTTTCGATGAAAGCAGTTACGTCGTTTTTGTTGCCGAAAGCTTCAGATGAAATACTTTGTACTGTTATTATTTCATCAGATACAGCCACTTCTTCTGTTGGTCGTTCTTGACTCATTTTCTCTTCGTGAATCAAAGTGATAGTGGTTTCCTTCTCACTACTTCCCTTTCGTTTTTTACTTTTTCTCGCTGGCTTTGGAACCCTGAAATCAGGTGTTTTTTTATTATCTTCCTCGTCAGGAATATGTCGGATAACTTCTTCAATGACGAAAGCTGGCGTGAATTTATCGCTTTTTGTTTTTTTCGACTTCTTTTTTGTCTTCTTCTTCTCTTTATGAGTGTCTGAGATAACTTCTTTTTCATTGGATACAACACTTATTTCGACTGCTGAGGAATCGGAATTTTGTATATCGTCTTGATCGATGGTTCTAACAAGAGGAATGTCCATTTCAGAAGTAGTTGGGATCCATTCTGAAACTTCCGATTTTCCTGCGAACTTAGGTTCTCTATGAGTGACATTTTTGTCATCGATTTTGCTAAGGATTTTGGGTAAGTTTTCGATAGTTTTTGTTTTAATTTTCTCTATAACGATTTGCTTCTTTACTTTGTCCTTGCCTTTCTCTTCGTCAGGTTTTATCGTAGTTGTCGTTTTTGTTTTCACAATAGTTATGCGTTTAGTATGTGACGAATTATTCGATTCGTTATCATTAGGATAACTGGATTTTTGTCCGGCCGAATATTCTTCTGTTGGTTTTTCATTTTGTTTCTTAAATTTACGTTTTTTCACACTCTTATCTGTATATGGGGAGGCATCTCTATCACTAAAATATTTTAAGTCTTGCGTTGAGGAAAGTCCGTCTGCCTCATAGCCTCCTACCGGAGTAGGCTCTCCATGGCTGCTCGGCAGCGGAACTCTTTCATTATCGATATGACGGGATCGTTCATATGTCTTTTTATGTTGCCTTGGGACAACATCGGGGATTCTCTCTTGGTGAGAATCGTCCTTCATAATCTTGCGCGTATCGTGCTCCCTCGAATGAGACTCGGCATCTTCCTTCGGCATGGACCGGCCATGCACAGGAGACTTTTGTCTGAGAGCGGGTCGAGCGTTCGAAGGTTGCACTGTTGCTAAACTGGATGGCTGAAGAGACTTTGTGTCCAGTCCCTGAGACAAAATTTTTGCGTACGAGAAATGAGAACCAGGGGCGACGGTATTTGTCGTTTGCGATAGTGATTCAAGGACCAATTCTTCTTCGCTGGGTTTTACTGTTTCCGGAACAACCTCGATAATCTCCGAAGAGGCAGCTTGATTGTATTCAGTTTCGATATATTCTAAGGGTACGAACGGAATTTGATCTTGGATGACGGTATATTGTGGCGAACTGTGATACGTTCCCAAGCCCGAGCTCATCAGTTGTTGTCCTGAAGCAATGAAGTTTATCATGTCTGGCAACGGTTGAATATAGTCCATTACGTTAGGTTGAACGTGCTGTGTGTAGTAATTCTGTTGAGCTTCATTCGTGCCGTAATGACTTTGACCGAATGCGTTTTGGGTGTAGTGATTCCATTCGTTAGTTTCAGAGGTAACCCCAAATTGACTTTCTTGAATATCCTTAAAATCTGCAGTCGGTGGGCTCGAAACATTCAACTGATCCTCACTCATAGATATCGGCGTTTCTTTAAACACTGGTTCATTTACTGAAGGTTTTTCTAGAGCATTGCCAACACTTGGTTCTTCCTCATGCGTTCGTTTCAGTAGGATGTCTTTCTGGGGCAGTATTTCTTTCTCTGAGGATGAACGAGATTGCCCCCTTAGAATTTCGGCATAAGACGTTTGTCCAGGTACCCACATCGGGCTTGGGGAACGACCACGAACTTTACCCGCAACGCTGAGGTTTGTTCCTTGTTTTGTAGTATCGATGCTAGGGGAACGTTCTCTAGCTTCATTTCGAGTACATGGTTGCTCGGTTAGCGTTACTACAGTTTTTGGCTGTTCGACAATTACTGGAACGTTGTCCCTTCTACGTGGGGAGCGGCTACGCCTTGGCGATTTGGTTCTATGAGGTATCACCGATTTGTTTTCCTCGGGTTCGGGTTTAGGTTCTTGAATAACGGGAATATTTTCCACGTGCATATTTGTTGGCGGTTTTGTCTCAGGGAGTAGTGTCGTCTTCTTCAACTTGATCGTCGAAACAGTCTCGTGTTTATCGTAGGCAGGTGAAGCTGATCGGCGTTCCTGAGATTTCGAGCGGCCGGCTGCAATGTCCGCGTACGAAACCCCAAGAAGGGAATACTCTGGGTCTGGTTGGACGGAATACGGGTCCGCTAGTCTGATGTTGGCGACGAGCGTGGATATCTTCGTCCGGTAAGCTTCGATCCGCGCCTGTTTACGTAGCAACAATGCAAGGTATCAGTATCGCGTTACACAAAATATACGCGCAAGATGGTGGCTGAGACGAGTCAAATGTGGTGTTCAGGTAAGGTGGTGGGTCATAATCGGTGGAATAGAGTTTGGGGTTGGTGGGAGTGCTAAGTGCCAAGTGGTTCTTGGTCGGGTACGCCCCTTTGCGTAATGAGCTTCATACGCTCGTTTCGGAAACTGAGCTTACTCTGCAAAGCGCGCGCACGTTCCTTGTACACCTGCACAGGGATAGTGGAAAATAGGGAGTGCAGCAAAACATATAAAAAGAAACAAAACGCTCCGTGAGAAATAATCAAACATGAGCAAACATAAATTGATCGATTGTGTTCGCTTTCTTTCTCCAGCTCCCAAAGTACCGTAAGCAATGAGTGTATGTGTGGGTGTGTGAGTAATGCACAGGACCAATGTGGAATGAGAGATAGATAGTGAACACAAAACCAGTGGTAAATGTGGTGAAACTCAAGCGTAAATGGCCGATGCAAGCAATGTGGTGAGATGGTAAAAGCAGTAAAGCAGTAAATGAAGCAAATAGTAAATCAGTAGAGCCCGAAACCAAAACAAACACAATCCCCGCTGCCGGGAGGAGAGGGGCGATGGAAACACCTTGATGAGCGTGTCAGCCACCTCTTATGCGCCCTCTTGGAATGGATCAGTTTTCATCAAAATGTTTCCAAAATGAATTTGAAATGAGAATTTCGAACTTTTTGATTCGATACTGAAATAACTGAAGAGAAAGTTGATGATGATATCGTAGTTTGACGTTTTACTAATTTTCGCTTCACTACAGCTGCAGTGCGCTTTGAAGAATGATGGGTGTGGCATGATCTGACCGAAATCGATACATATTTCCCCCGACAACAAATCAGATTATTCTACTTGTACCTTCACAGCGTCTACCATTGAATATATTTCAATGTTATATGTGGCGTGTAAATATTCTTGTTGATTATCAAAACATCAACACGGTCTGTTGGATGACCGAAACAATTATTGACCATTCGTTAAAAACTATTAGTAGACACTGTTTTAATCAAATTCTCCAATGCAGCATGACCTACAGAAAGGACCAACATAAAATGATTCGAGTTAGATAATGGTTTCTACTAATGAAAATTCAATTATTGATGATCCTGCTTACCTCTCTCAAGTTGCATTCGTATTCATTTTAATTATTTTAATTTCACAAACTACACCTAACGATTTGATCTTCAAACTTTATTTTCAATAAATTTCACAAGTAAATAATGTTATTCACTACGAAATGGCTACCATGATACCGAAACATGTGATATTTTTTGAAAATAAAGTTGGTGAATATCAAATCGTTAGGTGTAGTTTGTAAAATTACTATGGATCTCCATCAAGTAACGGCCAAGTCAATCAGAAAGAAAGGTAATTTATTTTACCCAGAGGATACTGAGAACAGTAACTGAATGCTAAATTCGTTATGAGTTGACATCTTGTAAAATTCGTTAATTAGTCAAATGATATAGATGGATTTTGAAAGGTTTATAAATTTATTTGAATAGGTTTATCCCTAGTGATTGGTTCAATAAAAATCACTTCATACAGGGATACGTTTAACACCCTTTATTTTATATCATAATCTTCGATAGTCTACAACGGCCACGTTTTATTATGAATTTAATTTGGAAAATTTCAAAGAAATATATCATTTTATCCGATGGGATACTTATGAAGCTTATAAATCTATTACTTATTTGTTTACGTGTAAGAACTATCAAAACGTCACGGTATTTTGTGACGTCACTCCGTATGACTTGCCGCTATTCGAAAGTTTCATTGCCGAAAGGTGGCACTGCAAAATTCAATGAGAACAAACGAAATGTCAATTGGGATTTCTACGAGATATGACGTTTGTTATCATGGGAGAAAAATGCCTGAAATGAAGTTATCGTTGGCAGAAATTGTCAAAACAGGTTTTAGGGTTCATCATATAATATTGTGTGAGATAGATAATTTGGTGAAAAGTGTTTTCTCCTTTCCTAGGAAGTTCTTTGATAAAATCCTCAATCACGAAGGGAGATTGACAAATGACTTGTGAAGCAGGACAAAAGTATTTTCAACTGCTTATCGAGAATAAAACAAGTAATAACTGCTAATACGTTCAGTATTACGTAAATAATTTCTTTCGTACTTAGTTGTGTTAATTAGTTTTTGAATTATTGTTTTTTCCTTGATATAAACATTGTATGTTTTTTGGGAAAATAAATCATTATAATTATTATATATTACAAAAATACATAAATGAATTTCCCGATTCTGATTTTCCATTAATTTACTTATTTCGATTCTGAGAAGAGCTGAGCTTGGACACATTTCCCAATACTTTTTGTCATTATGAATAGCTGACGTTCAATTTGTATAAACGAATATACAATAGATAAATTTAATAACGAACATTTTTTCAATTTTTGTCTGAGTTTGACTTAGAATTATGAAACCCAGGTGTCGCCTAACCTGCTTTACTATTGCATACCATTTTCTCCTTCTTTCGTTGTTAACAATGAAAAATCACACAGATTTCACATGATTGAACTCTAAAAATGTCTTTGTTTACTTTCATATAATGGATAATTTCAATCAACTTCCAAACAACGATTCTGACATAATTTTTGTTAAAATAACAATGAGAATATTTCGTGGAAATTGCAATGCAAAATGCTACTGACAATTTCATATTCTGCTATAAGTTTGCACCGACACCTTGCGGCAATGGTCTCTTCGAATTCAATATATCTTCTTTTTCGCGTTAGTTGACTTTAGCTGTCAGGGCTATCTGGACATAAATTCGCATAACACCCTATCACTCAAGTCGTTCGAGACGAACCAAAACGGCACCAACAGGTCATGCCACTCCCATCTATTCTAAACAATAACAGTTAGATGTTAATGTCAGATCACACGCGACCTACCTGCTGATCGCGGATCGCTTGTTCTCTGTCGTGCGGCAGGTAGGTGGGGGCCATCGCGGTGCGCAGCTGTTGCTCCACTTGGACGATTTGCTGACGCAGCTGTTGCACTTCCACTTGATACTGGTCGACTTGCGCGATTGCTGTTTCGAGCTGCGCGCTCTGGGTTTTGATGGTGGCGTTGAGGTCATCTAGTTCTTGGAGGAGGTTCTCGGCCGACTCCGTTACTCTGGTGTCGCTTTCGATGCCGGAACGGAAGTGGAGCTGGGGAGAAGTTATTAGAAAAATTGAGGAGCCGTAAAGGTGAGGGTTGATTTTAAGAATGGCTTTTATCATAATGGGGAGAAGGATTTCATTTGAAACTAGAGAATACTTTTTCTGTAGATCCACATATAGATGTTGAATAGAAATGTTTGAATTAATTGTTATTGAAAAGGAAAAAGTGGTAAAATTGAAAAAGAGAAATGAAGGACAGTGATCAGTAAATCAAAGAGTTGAATGGAGAGAAAGAATATCAAAATAAAATTTAGTTGAGAAGAGAATTTGGAGGTAACTTAACCCCTTTAATTGCAGTGATCAATTGAAATGCAGTTAGAAGAAAATTAATTTATGGAAATGATTTTCTCTAGTTTTTATTGTCTTTCATTTTTCTAACTGTGGTGGTTCATTACAAGCCAGTTCATGAATGAGATTGAAGTGGTTACAATCAAACATACAAATAATTTGTTTCATTATCGATGTCATATATTTTGTATAATTTTATTTGAATTAATTCGTTGAATATTTTAAAGTTCTTCATATACCGTTATATTTTGGTTTTATAAACATTGCATGTTTCTAGGGAAATACATTTATGTTGTTCATTTATCAAAACATCAATCATTAGGATATATCTTTTCGACATTGGATATTTTCCACTAAATTTAGTTCTCATAATCAAAGGCCGGAAATAGTTTCACAGATATCCTTGTCATTTATTAATATCGTCCATAGAAATTAAGAAGTTCAATAAATAATGAACAGAAAACAAATAGAAATAATGTTGATTTGTAGTTTGTTCTAGTCTTTTTTTTATATTTGTACACTGAATAATCATCAATATTTGTTAGTTTTCAAAAATAGATCAATCGATGAAGAAAATTGACATTCACATACATAAATATCAACTGAATACTTCATAGATTGTACTTATAACCCCTTAGCTTCTCAAAGGCTCGCATTACTCTTGAGAGGACTTCTGAGGTTGCTCGTGAAAAAACAGCTAATTAGTGCAAAAATAATCCTAATGATTGAAAACATTTCATTTCAAGGCAGAAAGTCTGCAGTTTTGGTGGGAAATTTACGAAAATTGTTTAAACAATTTGAACAATTTTATCTATCATAATTGATCATTTTCCTATTATTGATTCTTATCTAAAACAGACCTTTTTTTGAAAAATTTCCTTAATCTCTGATTATAATTTTGGTAACACTTTTCTCAATTACCTGTAACTTCTCAACAGACAGCGAAATTTTAGTCTTTTGAATTTGAATGTCCGCAAGCATTTTCTCCCGCAGACCGTGTTGGTCCCTCAAGGGTTTCTTTTTGTTCTGTTGAGATTCCAGAGCTGTCTTCGTTTTTTCTATCCAGCTCCTAACATCCTTGATTTTCTTTTCGCATTGCTCCCATTCCTCCGAGGTTTCTTGAAGCAAAGCATTCTAAAACATATTAACTATTTTCAGATCCAATCACAAAAATGTCGAAATAAAACTCCCACATTTGGAGTTCCAGAAAGCATATTCCTAACACTAATCATTTGTTCAATGTATTTAAATGTTAACACTATAGCAAAATTTTATTAGATTGAAGAAAAAATTCAAATCTGAACTCAAAAACATATTTATACAAATTACATTTGAATTCGTACAAGTATCGACTTCTGAGGGTTGTCGTTTATAGGGAGGGCGCCAGCTGATAAACAGAAAACCATTTCAACATAACAGATTTGAATGAAACAAAAAATATATGCTGCTGAATAATAATTTTCAAAAATCCAAACCCATGGAAAACAAAAAAACTGAACATAACATTCTCTCATAATGTTGTTCAACATAACCAACTATAAAATGCAAATTCAATGTATTCTTCAACTCAAATCTCTGGACTCAAACTAGAACTAGAGCAATATTTTCGACGCAAGTTCTGGTAACAAAATCAGCATCATCAAGAGATGATTAAAACGTTAATCATTTGAAAAGTTTCAGACATCTTCTGATGATGCTAACTTGATTAGAGAAACGCGCGACGAGATAAAATGTTCGGTTAATGATGTGTAGAAGAAGTGTTTTCATTGGATCCATATTTATTATTTACTTTAGTAATTTCAACAATCAGATATTGTTCAATATTGGTATTTTTCCATATCGGTGCTTACCATGCCTTGAAGGTGATAGTGAATAAATTCCTGATAACTATAAAATGAAATATATTCACATTCTATTTGAGTCATATCTATTTCCGTTAAAAATTTCTTGGTACTGTATAATCATCTGATCTAAGATTATAATTATTAGAAATGTTCTCTTCTGAGAAATATTTTTTTTATCCACGTGACAAAACGTATGAAGAAACATTTCTCAATATTTTTGTAGCTAATTCAGATACTCATACATAAGTATGTTACTGCAGAAATCAGAACTGACTGTAACAAAATCATTATACTATCTAGGAATACTGAAATCAAAACAACTACTTTCTTGGCCAAATTGAAAAATTATCTGAAAAAATATATATTGCACGACTGACTTTATTATCATTCTTTTCTTTTCTTTTCTTTTCAAAAGTCATAATTCTTATGATAATTTTGATTCAATTATGACATTTTTTTGTTAGTAATGTCGATAGTTTCAATTATTCGTTTTTTATTGTCCCTCTATAAACATTGTATGTTTCTTGGTAATAATGAATGTTAATAAATACATTTTACAACTTGTCACCATAAATTATATTCCATCCAGTATTTCGATTATAATCGAAATATTTCGAAATCTTTGAAAAATTGAAACATACCCTCTCCAAAATTTTCGCTTCTACATCCGTTTTGACTTCTTCAGCTTCTTCCATTTTATGGGGAAGGTCTCCAACGCTAGTCACGTTGCCGATTTGCTCTAATTCTTTGGCCATATCGCTCAAGTTCTTGGTGACACCTTTACAACTTTTCACGGCGTTCTAAAGAAATTGAAATGGGAATTTAAAAATTCTGTGATTGAGTTGAATATAACGGGATATTCATGATGATTCTTCAAACACAAATTAAGGTTGATACACTGTTGCCATGAAATAAAACAGAAAATGCAGATGAATTTTTTGCTACCTGATTTATTTGAAACCCAACGCAGTAGAATCTACTTCGAAAAATAACTGAATATTTTTTTAAAAATCAGTATGTGAATTTTAATTCATAATGATCCTTGATTTCTTATGGCAACGAATCATTCAGAAAAGGTGGTTTGACCTCCTCATTATACAAGTTCCATCCAGAAGCAATTCGGTGAACTGCCTTCTTTGAAGATACATGAGTCTGCGGTTCTCAACAAGACAATAGTGAGATCGCAACTTTTTTTTTTTTCTCGAGGACTATTCCGATGATCAGACCACAAAAAATCATCCACCTCCTCATCACTCTGATGGTTCAGAATGTTTCAATTACAAGCTATGTATTTAGTCCACAATTCTATTTCAGATAGACCATGACAAATATGTTTATCCATTTCCACCGATATCAATATATACCTATATATTCAATATATACTCAAGGTCTGATAAATATCATAATCTCTTCAATTCAGGGAGATACTTCTTAAGTAAAGGTAAATAATATAATCATAATTACTATCACATAATATATGATTCACTAACACAAACAAACGAATAAAGAATATGGAAGCAATATTATATAAATAGCATTTGTTTTCTGGCGAAATTGGCAATTTCCACTTCGCAAATGTGGTCAAGAATGAGTACTTACCGAGTAGTCATGAAGCTTTACCTTAGCCTCTTGCAAAGTACTAAGGTGTAGAGGTTCCTTGAGGAACACTCTCTTTTCGTGAACCCATTGCATAACCGCCTGGTACAGAGTAAGGAACCGTTGCCAAGCGTCCAAAGTTTCTCCAACTTGCTGTCTCTTCTCGTCCAACCAGGATCTCACCTGTGCCATCTGCTCTGTTAAATCGTTGATGGTCGATTGCACCATCACCTTTTCCTCCTCGTCCTTGGTTTTCTCGATGATTATCCTACCGTTTTTGGTGAGTTTTTCCAACTTATCGGCCATGCCTCCAAGTTCAGATTGGATTTGCTGGAGATGCTCGTGAAGAAGTTGTGGTTCAATCGATCGATCTTGGACCTTGAGCTCTGCATCTTTCATCCAAGCTTGAAGCTCGTCTACGTCACTCGTGAAGTCTGTCCGGACTGTCCGGGCTTTCTTGAACTCCCTTTCCTTCTCGTCCATGGCGCTTGTTATCGATTCTGAAAGAAGCTCAAGTTGGTTCAGTTCCTGAGCGATATCTGAAGGTACCAAGTGTTGGGAATTATTGTATCTGTTCTTTAGAGACGAGCTGAACTCAACGACGTCTCTTATCTTGCTGTCCACTTCTGTTATGAGTTCTTTCAAATCTTCTTCTGTACGAGAGATATTCTCGTGGAAGACGTAGAAGTTAATCACTTTCTCTTTGAGGTTATTCAAATTAGTTTTCCTCTGAGTTATGTCGATCAAAGCTCGCTCTATTTCCTTCAAGTCTTTTTCAGTTTTCTCAAGTTTTTCTTCCAAACTATTCGAAAGCCTGAAACAAAAAAGAGTTAAAATATAAATACATTGATCTGAATTATCAACAACGTGGAACGTGTTTTTGTTCACGATCACACCGCGAAATTTTGTTGCGACTCAGTTGGGAGAACTATTTTTAATTTCTGACCTCACAAACCGTGCCAAAATTACGCGCAGAGGCATCAAACATAATTTTTATTTCAATCGAGAATTTGAATCATCAGTTGGTTCAGACTGGTATGCTAAAAATGGGATGCACGAGATGCCAAGAAAAATGCAGGACTTTCAGCATACTTTAACGAAATACCTTCCAATCATTGCTTTTTTCTAAATCAATAATAATCATTCATTTCTATTCATTTCTTTCAATTATTTCACCCAAAAAATCAAAAAATGACAATGCTTAGATATTAGTTTTAACAAGGTTCAAAATAGATGGCATCTAAGACTCCTTTTTTGAAGTATAGATATGAAATTTATAGAAATTAAGTGGTAAAGAGAAGTTATAGTGCAGGTATAGACACAATATGTTAATGATAAATATAAGAACTGTTACATCTAGTGATATAATTGTACCAGTTATAAATAACTATCGAATGAATTACAGATTCCAGTAATAGCAACAGTAAAATAGTAAAATAAAAATCCATTTGAAATGTTCTAGTGGACTTCACTTTACTAGCTGATTTTTCAACAACCACCAACGAATTAATTCACTGCAATGAAAATATTAATAAAGAAAGGATATTTTTCTGGTTTTTACTTTTTGGACACATCAGTATGAAAACTACAACATGAAAGGAACAACCACAAAAAATCTTTTCTTTTGGCAAACTGACATAGTCAGCTGTAGCTGATATTATGGAGACACTAGTTATTGTTTTGTAAACACAAGGTTTTTTCTGAAGCCAAAAATGTGCGACATTTCCTGTAGTTGACTCCAAACTGATACCTATGTTCAGACTTTTCTACATTGTACTGATGAAAGCAAATTAACATGAAATCGTATCAAAGGTTTATTCATAGATGGCTAAATACTTAATAAAAACTATTTTCAGGTAGATGAGCAAAAGTTGCTTCTGTGGTTATTTTAGTTTCAGGTTTTTCCTGAAGCCATAAATGTGCAGTTGATTTATGTTGATTTTTATGCATATCACGTGGTATCACTATTAACAAAGTTGTGTTAACAAATGATAAAACAATAGTCCAATGTGAAAATCATTGATTCATTCAAATTATTTTCATTCTATTAAGATGTTTAAAATATGTTTTGGGGAATTATTGAAGCTATACTTTTGAAATTGAAAAATCTGATTTCTGAATCAATATTAAACGTTCAATTACATAAACGAAAAAGTTATTATTACTAGCAGAAATGGTTATTAAGCTAAGGAATTATTGGAAATGTAGAATCATTTGCGAATTTTGGATACACATATTATTTAACTGGTTATTTATTAACAATTTAATTTTCAAAAAAGTATTCCCAACGATTTGGTATCTTCTTTTTATTGAAAACGTACTGTAAAAAAATCTGATGTAATATTGAACGGACAAAATAAATTATTAAAATTGCAATATCTCAATTCTGTTTTTGTTGACTTTGCTATCACATATTTCCAAATAATCCTATATATTTTAATTTTACATTTCAATTGATATTTAATTCTTATAATGAATTATACTGAATGTTTCATTTTTTTTATTTTTTGTATCGTGTTCCATTACTTCAATGCACAAGTATTTATTCCATTATATTCATTTTCAAACATGTGTTTCATTATTTTCATTGTTGAAGATGAAGAATGGAGAGAGAAATGGAAAATTTGTCATTTGCAAAAAATGCTTACACTGGTACCGAAATATATTTTTGTTTCTGTATAAAATTGGGGAGTTCGATTATCAAAACAAAAATATCCACATTCAACTTTGTGGGAGCTCTATCGTCGAATAATTTATCAATTGAATATGGCATTCGAATAAATTTAAATGGAAGTGATATTTCATTACTATCACGTGCTATGTTTAGGAGGAACGTTATTTGTTTATTTATTACCCAAGCAGGCTATTTCAGCCTAATAACTTGGTTAAATGAGGTGAATTACAATTGTTTACATAAAAATATTGTCTATATTATACCTACTACCTATTAATCATTGATCATTGCCCAGAATTGTAGGAGATGAACTGATTCCAACAAGTCCAAGTTATACGATTCAACATCTGGAATTTTCTCTAGTATCACCTATCACCCCCAATTTCTATGGCCAGAATGTTCTTTATTGGTAAACTCGTCGATTATGAATAATAATGAGTTAGTCACGAGAGGTACATTGACCCTGTCACTATCAAGGACGTCTATCATTATTTTTTCCAAAGTAGACAACAAAAACATCCATCAAATCATCTTTGAATAATTGCTTCACTAACTTCAGTTGCAAAATAAAACAACTTAATAGACTTTAGTCACGGGATAATGAAACAAATAGAAATACGGGCACTGTCCGTCATAAAATCGATCAAAAAATTATATCGTATGTGCAGAAACTCGTATAGACAATTTTGTTTCGATAACTAAGACAATTTTTTTCTTGAGAGAAACTGCATAGAACGAAAAAAATAACAAGATGTTGAAATGAATCAAATAATTTTTTGAGTTGAAAATGTAATATAATGATGCTGAATTATTTTATTGAATATCTTGATTTTCGTTGTTTTATTAAATTTTGCTGCATTTTTTCAATAATTACGTGGGTTGAAGCATTTATTTCATTGTTTATCAATTTTTTCAAGAACTTGTATTTGATGCCCTCGATTATTCCTAAAGAAAAAAAAAAGAAATTTTTCTGGGATAAACAAATGAAGAAAGTAATGATAGTTTTGCCATTTGATAATTTGAATTCATCATGGGAAAATTAAAGTTGTCAACATCGGTAAAAAAGATGACGAAATATTTAGATTCATGTGAGAAATTGTACTTTTTTTTTCTGTACGTAAAAAAGAGAGTTTGATAACTAAAACAATTCTATATTGAATCTTATGGGAGCTTACTTCAATAATTAGGAGCATCATTTGGATGAATTTTCAAAGAAATATCTTTTTTTCTATCTATTGTATCTATCGGGTTTTGAAATGTTACAAGTGAAATTATTGTTGATTACGATAAATACTAGAAAGAAGCAAGTGCAATATCAATGGATTAATGCATTGATCAGTTGCTGGCAGTGTTGCCACAACCATTTGAAAAAAGTACTAGAGCCGAATAAAAAAGTACTGTAACTAAAATAAAAGTACTAAAAAAGCGAATTCATCAGTAATAAATAGTTTTGGTATACGAGCATCATTTCTCATGCTACAGTTATATTTAGTTTTCATTTAATAATAATAAATAAATGAGTGACAAAAAGTGGTCAAAAAAGAAAAATGTCAATGGAACATATTGGATATGGATTTCGTGGAGCACATGTATTGTTTTTTAAATGGCTATTCTATATTTGTCATCAGTTATCATATTAATGATACATCACATCACTTTAACTATACAATGATAAAATGTAATGACAAATACATAAAGTAGTCAACTTATCCAATATGATCATTTGATGTAAAAATGTATTTGACCAGTTAGTCAAATACTGGTCTGATGATCAATTTTTGAAAAGAACTGAAATTATTTTAAGGTTTCAAATATACTGAATTAGTACTGAAGTACTAAAACGGTAACACTGGTTGCTGGCTTCGTTTTATTTCCGTTTCACACTTTTGGGCAAGTCGTGGATGATATGAAGTAATATTTCATCACTCTCTTGCGCTATGTTTAGGCAACACGTCACAAAACGCAACATCTGGCGTTTCATCTATCATCTCCAACTTTTATTGCCAGAATGTCCTGGATTAACAGACGTAAGAAAAGTAATAAATAATTTTGCGAGGGGTGCATTGTACCCTGTTGTCCTCGTTACCAAGGACACTTGTCATTTATGATCCCGGTCAGTTTTTTACGTAGATAATCCAACAAATCACCTTTGAATCACCGGCTCACAAACTCCAGTTACAAAATAAAACTTTACGTAATACACTGTCCACGCGGTAATGAAACAAATTTTTCGCGTGAAAAACCGAAATATGGTCACTGTCCGTCACAATTGATCGGGGAGGGTTATTTCGTATGAACAGAAACTCGGTACCAGGTCGTAGTTAACCCCAGCAGCAGGTATGCTATCCAGCCATCCAGTTTGATCAAACTGCAGTTCGCGTTCGAATCCATGCCGGCGACGTGATTTTGGAGGCGTCGCGACGCCGCTGTGCGCACGACCCACATATTACGTTACGCTCGTTATTTCGATAGGTTTATTTGGCGCACGTTAGAATTTCGTAAAATGCACCGTTTCCTGGGACGGTTCTCTTGTGTACAACATGGTTCGCGTTAGGTCATGTAAGGTGGATTTATGCAATATAGAGACTCATCTACATGTTCACTTTTACTTTCATGTATGAAAGATGATGTATTGATTTTCAGTAGAGCAATTCACGCACCGAAACCACGGAACAGGTAGGTGTTCTGTGATGAATACTTCCATTTTAATTTTTACTCCAAAAAGTCAACTATTCCTAGCGAAAGTGAAACGGGTTTTTGGACATGTGCACGTTGTCAATTTTGTCAAAATTTTAAAAATATATAATCATTGTGTATGATATGTTGATGATTTGAAGTAATTTTATTTTACAAGACGTTAACAATTCGTAAAATTCAACCAAAGATAGGTTGACTTAGGGGTTTATGATTCTCTATGATGGAATGTAATAAGTACAAATACGTAATTGAAGAGACAGTAATGCTGCGTAAAATCTGTTGAATTTAAATGAAAGTTTCATAGTTACAGTAATGGAAATGATGCTGCATAAATCCGCCTATGCAAGTCAAAATTTTGATAAATCTATCGTTGACTATAGGGTATCATAAAAATATATTATGTATTATTATTTTCAGTAACTACTGAAAATAATGGCATGGTACCAGAAAGATATTTGTATATCATAAATATGAACATTTGGCTGAAAACCCTTTACTTACCTTCACATACGGTGATATTTTTATATTTGCAAGTATTCACTAGTTTACAGCCAATTTACGACTGTAATGCCAAAGGCAAATGTTTGTTAATTTTTGGTCCCTAAATGCGAAAATGATAGTAAAAATTTCCTAACACGTAAGATTTTTGAGTTATGATTTTTTTCACAAAAAATTGATGAACACGACATTCCAAATTTTCTTCTCGTCAAAACAAGTTT